>OX461812.1:66557654-66765146 GCA_949802685.1 Dicyrtomina minuta
TTTACACGTTTTAAAAAGTATTTTTGAAAAGTTCAAAATGTTCTATTTACATGTTTTTGAAAAGTGCAAAATGTTGTAGAAATAGAATTTTTATGACGTCTTTTGTGGACGAACCCTAAGTGTACGTCATGAGTACAATAGAGTCAGTAACATACTACCCCCACCTAATGCATAGGAAAACGCGGAAGCGGCCTTGACAGCAGCTACGAATTTAAGGGGCTTGCGGCAGAATGCAGAATGACTTTAAGAATCGTATGGACTTGCGACAGAATGATTTTAGACGTGCACTGGACTTACGACCGAATGATTCTTCACCGACGACATAATATGATTCGTGGAGTGGAACGGCTGACGAGCGATAGAGAATTGGAAATAGAGGAGAGCGGTATAATCTCATAAGTTGGAGTTTGTAGTTTGATCTGGATCTGAAATATGGGCACAAACCTTGAAGAACCTTCCACCCAGTTTCTTTCATCCCGAGTTTTAAAAATTGCATCTTTGAAATCCAAACAAGTAATTAACTAATGCAAGCCCCGTAAGGGACGTTTAAATTAGTTACGATTGATCATTATTGGCGGAAAGACGGAAGTGACGGTAGGAAAGTTTGTCTCGTGGCTATACATACAGTATGTGGATTTGCATTTATAATATGGATATTTTGCGTCAGCCCAGAAGTATCGGTGGCTATGGATACGGCTTATTTGTCACCTGACGTCTTTCTCCTTTATTGAGCTATTGACAATCACAATTTTAAGCGTAGGTGGATAATTTTAATCCGTGTGTTTCCACACTCTCGTAAATTGTGACGTGTGGCTACGTTTCCAATGAAACTGTAGGACTTATCGGAAAATGTAATACGCCGAGTAACTCTAATGAAAGGGAAAATAGCTGCAATACCTCGTACTCGTATTTATTGCCAACTGCCAAATTAATAATTATTTAAATCTACAATCACCTCATGCTACACAACTTTGTGAATTTAACTATTTTCCCGCTGTGTTTATGGCAGGGGAGATATACTTAGGTATAGAACTCATATCTACACAAGCTTCTGACTTGGATAGTAATTATTGGAATTACAGTATATTATGGAAGTAGATGTGTTCCTCCCAATGCTAAGCAAGGGAAGATATGCCGGTTTTCATCAAAACACAATGGTTTATTATGAGCGCAGGCTTTCTCTCCTTCCTTTCTACTATCTCCTTTCTCCTTGGCACGATGCTACTTATTTACCTATGTGCTTTCTCCTCGTGTATCTTGTCTAAACTAAACAAATTACGATGAAAGTGGCGTCGATAAAGCGATAGGCCAACTGGTGGAAAAGGACTTATGATCTCTCTTCATGTTTATTCTATTTAAATACTACAGCCCTGTAACCCTAACCCATTTTGCATTTCACATTGACACATTTTTACGGTACGGAGCCTCATATACCTATAGGTATGCGGACACGGTTACTATATGGATCGAGTTAAACTAACTGTAGGCAGGGCCGGACGAAGGAATTACTTTTAGGCAGCAATTTGTTTCTATACAGAAACCACCATTTTGATTTTATTGGTGGTTTTCTTTGGTAAAGCAAAATGTTGTACTTGCGTGTTTTAGAAAAGTGCAAAATGTTCTTTTTACTTGATTCAGAAAAGTGCAAAAAGTTCGATTTACATGTTTCGAGAAAAGTGGAAAATGTTTTATTTCCATGTTTTTGAAATGTCAGAAAATATTTATTTGCATGTTTTTAAAAAGTCTCAATATTCTTTTTACATTTTTATGAAAAGTGCAAATTTTTCAATTTACATGTTTTGAGAAAATTCAGGCAGCAGGAGCTGCCAGCGCTGGCCACATTATCCGGCCCTGACTGTTGGCAGAGAGAATTCCATAAATTTTGCAAGGAGAAAGTCAGCCTTCTTGTGCTGTAGACTCTATGGACTGGGCCTGTAGACAAATCATAGCTGGAGATTAATTTAATAATACTTTCTCTTTCCCTTTCTCCCCTACTTTCTCTATTCAGGAGGGAACAATCAGCTTAAACACATACTTTGAACAATTATTAAGAACAGACCTTGTGCGCCCTGATTATCACGGGATGTAATGGTAATTTCTGATTGGAAGCCAACTCGAGTCTATATATGGAAACCATATGTGTGGAAACTCCATGTCCCATGTAGACAGGTACCTACCTAGATATACTTTAAGAGTCTCCGTAGCTATATCCAGAATCCAGGCACCTTGCCTGGAGTGATATTCGTCAGGACAGTGTGACATATTATGTGGAATGTGCATGTGACGTGCATGATGATGGGTATGTGGAATTTCTCATAGAATCTGAATTTACGATGATGATGTGTAGGAGTATAGGAGGAAATGATGGAAATCCAATGGAATATCTCCTAATTAGATCAGACTCATCCAGGCAGCATGTCTCATTCCCACTCCGTCAGATACAAACTCCATGTTCGGGAGCTAATTTAATATTTTTCTTTGAGCAAATTAAAAGGCTCGAGAATAATCGTCCCTGAAATCCTCACATGTCAAGATTTGTCTAAATTGTCAGATGAGATTAGTAATTCGGGGAAATATTTTCCATTGTGCTCCTTTCATTTTCATATAATTCCCCTTGTACAATGCTCATCAACTCGTCTCTAATTCTCACACTACTCTGATTACTACTGCCACTGCCAGGGACAGGAGGCACCGGTACCGGTCCCGGTCCCGGCACCGGCACCGGTACTCAGGAAACGTACCTGCATCTACTATCTACTACACCTGCATAATATTTAGAGACCTACTTTCTACCTACGCCCGTGCACTTTTGTGGGCACGCATTATCCACCCAGTTTGAAGGAAGGTACGCTAATCATACGGCTATTTTTAGACGCAGGATTTGACTTACATTTCACTCGTCAAAGTTGTCAAAGTCGTCAAAGTGAAAGCAATATGCTATGCTCGTCAAGGTTCAAAGAAGACCTGTACTTCTTGGGATGAAAAAGCTGAATGCTGTATATATAGTACAAAAAAATTAGCCTTGCAGTCGCTAACTAATGAAGCTGATCTCTTTATAAATCTGTTAGTGCATATTACATGCCTGAGAGATGCCTGTATTGACTCGTGAATTGCCCCCCTATTTTCTTTTCATAAATAATAGCGTAGCATGCGAGAATGTGAGCTGCACTCCTTCGTGAGTCAATCTCAATGCCTCGTCAAATACTAGCTGAACACTGACGATGAGAGAGAGAGACTGTAAACAGTTGAGGATGTACCTGACTTGTTTCTTTGTGTAGTATTATTAAATTAAATATGAAACGGAACCTCAAGCACAAAAGGAAGGACAGGGGAGACTGCTGTGTGTGTGTGTGTGTGTGTGTGCCACAAGTAATATATTGGCCTTGTTTTCCATCGTCTTCGTCTTGCCCGAGTCAACAAGTCAAGTAAGGAGTTTGTGTATATCGTTAGTGAAGAAAAAATATTACCTATATCCATTTTAAATTAAAAACAATATCAAGTATCTACAAAAATAATAAAATATGTCTTGAAAGCATTTAAATAGAAAATTTTGCACTTTTCAAAAATATCTAAATAGAAAATTTTGCACTTTTCAAAAACATGGAATTAAACATTTTACACTTTTCAAAAACATGGAATTAAACATTTTGCACCTTTTTGAAAACATGGAATTAGAACATTTTGCACCTTTTCAAAAACATGGAATTAGAACATTTTGCAATTTTCGAAAACATGGAATTAGAGCATTTTGCACCTTTTCAAAAACATGGAATTAGAACATTTTGCAATTTTCGAAAACATGGAATTAGAACATTTTGCACCTTTTCAAAAACATGTAAATAGGACATTTTACGCTTTTCAAAAACCCCTGAATTAACATTTTACGCATGCTTCCTATTTTGTATTTTTGACATGGCTCATTTTGAATGTAGCTTAAATTGGATACGGGTCATTTTGGTTCTTCACAGACAATCTATTATGTGTGTGTGTCTTGTATCTTGTGATAAAATCGATGAAACAAAATCTCCATGTAGTCGTCATCTTGAACTGCCTCTATATCCTCTCGTTTTTACTTTAAATATTGTCCTTGTCTTTCTCCTCAGTGTGTGTCTTTCCCCGTACACGGAGGCATTTGATGCTATTAAGCTCTGTCTCGAGTTTATATCTATGATTAACGAGCTGTAATAGCCATAGTTGTTTGGATTGATCGCTCCCTCCCGTGGATGCTTGAGGCTCAGTAGTTTTGATTTCCATACACTGCGGATACACAGAGACTTTGGATGGATGGATGGATGGATGGATGGGTGTTCTGATGTATGGGACAAGTCAGGAAGGAATTCCCATGTAATGTCTTGTGCTCTACTGCACAGTAGTTGTGACGAGTCTATCGATCTTGTCAGTGTCTGGGAAATCCATTGTAAATTGTAGTGTATCAACCATCAATTCTGAGACACGACGTGTTTTTCAAATTTTATTGAGATAAATGTAAGATTAAAATTGAATTTTTCCTGGAATGATGACGACCGTGACAAAGGATTAGGGTATTATAAACTGAGTCATTTTTGGGGATCTTGTTCAATCCGTACTCATGATATTGCTGGTGATGTGATCTCACAATCAGTCTGTCACAAAATAGTGAGAGTACTTGTTTTAATAATATTTCCTGAACATGACTTATGACCTCATGAGTATGACCTGAACTGCGGGCCTGCAGTGGAACGAATTTTTTGGGTAGTTATAATTTTATTAAAAATATTTCAAAGCGTCATGTACTCTATTAATAGTGTACGAGAATAGGATATCATAGTTTGCAATCAGTATACGCACTAGGCTGTAAAGTAGCCAGTGTAAGAATGACTTTCACTTTGACTTTCTCCATAAGTTCTTATTAGAGTGAGTGCATTCCTTTTGAATGGAGTTGGTATGTGAGATGTGCACTGGGACGAGGAACAATTCTTGGTGGGTTAAATTGGAAACATTGAGCACGTAGAGTGTAGAGTAATTTGTGGAAGAAATTTGACTGAAAAATGTGTAATCTCGCTCAAGAATATATCAAATTCTTTTCTTTTCCTTTAGTGTGTGTGTGTGTGTGTGTGTGTGTGTGAGTGTGTGATGCATGGGAGGGGAGTGGAGTGAGTAATGACTCGAGAGGCACGGGCCAGGGGCAGATATTTTGGACTCGAGACATGGAGTATAGAGTGTAGATATGGGCTCAAGAATGACTACAAAAGAAGAGAAGCCGAAGGATTCCAAAGAGGATAATCGCTCGAGATGAACTGACTGAGCGCTATGAAGGAGCTGCGAGGCAGTTGGCGGAGAGAGGAATGAAAAGGGAAAGATAAAAAAAAGAAATATATATTATTTTTACTGGAGCACAAAAATCCACGTCATCACTCAGAATTTATTTCCGCCCCATGTACTTACTCGCAAAGGGAGAGAGAATCCATTAGGGATAATTGAGTCATTTATGTGCATTGATTCAGAATCAATAATTTTGGCTCATTTTCTCCAACTTCTCATGAGGGGGGCAAAAGGTGCATATAAATGTAGGCCTCATCTCCAAAAAATTCTATACAACTCTGTCTGTCTGTCCACGTGCTTGGGGGTTTATTATGAAGAAATGGACCTTAACTCTCGTTATGATTTCCAGAGCCTTGACATGCCATATCGTGTGTGAAGAACCAAAATGACCTATATCGAATTTAAGCTACAGTCAAAATGAGCTTTGTCATAAAAACAAAATAAGAAACATGCGGAAAATGTTAATTAAGTGTTTTTGAAAGGTTCAAAATGTTCGATTTGCATGTTTTTCAAAAGGTACAAAATGTTCTAATTCTATGTTTTTAAAAAGATGTAAACTGTTCTGATTCCAAGTTTTCAAAAAGGTGCAAAATGTTTTAGTTTCATGTTTTTGAAAAGGTGCAAAATGTTCTAATTTCAAGTTTTCAAAAAGGTGCAAAATGTTCTAATTTCAAGTTTTCAAAAAGGTGCAAAATGTTCTAATTCCGAGTTTTCGAAAAATGCAAAATGTTCTATTTAAATGATTTCAAGACAGTTTTTAATATTTTTGTAGATAGTTGATATTGTTTTTAGCTACAAATGGATTGGGTCATTTTGCTTCTTCACCGACGATATAGCTCTTGTACTTGAGAGGTGTACAGAAGAAAAAACTGAAATAAAATAAACCGGAAAGGACAGGAGAGGGAGTTGAAATAGCGTCTTGAGTTAATATGTTCCAGTTTGTGACCTCTATGGGCCACGGGCTCTTTTGACCAGCTCATTTTAGACAACCATCAATAAATACATACGTGTATACTTGTAGGCAAGTCCCTATGCTGGCGACATTGCCGTGCCTATATGCCTATACTGGAAGTGGGGCTACGGCTGTATAGCAACAATTACGATTTGGGCAGGATGTCTCTGTATAGCACTCGCTACAAGTTGGAGCCGTCTTAAATGAAATACAAAGGTACCTAGACTAAATTCCTATTCTTGTATTGAGTGTAATGCCGGCGTTGACTTTGACTTCCGAGGAAAAAGTCTCTGATGTGTGTGCACTCAATTCGGGAGGAAATGAAAAGCAGTTTCTTTCTTCGTCAGATTGATGAGATAACTCGGATTTTTCCCATGAAATGTAACAAAGATTAATAAAGAGTGGATCTCCACACAGGCTCCGCCTCACCTACGGTTACGGTTACGGTTACGCTCTCCACGTGTACATCAATTGTACATCCAAATATATCGACAATGCCTCTTTTTTTATCGCTCTGTAGCAGCGAGGAGTGTGAGTCTCCTAATTTTTTTCCATACATCTTTTAATACTTTGATAAATCAATGCGGCAACTGGGAACTTTCACAGGGTTTTTTGTCTATACAGAATGATAGAGAGCTGACTCTGGGAATTATTTCCAGGATATTGTATCACACGATTGGAACATGACTATCAGGACAAGTGTGGAGGACAGGCGTGTCCATAGAGTTGATTTTTTCGTGTATATTGTGTCGTCGCTACATCTCTACACGTTGCATTGTTGTATGTGTGTTCCAATTGAATGGTGTGACTTCATCAGATTTATCTTCAACTCAGAAATAATAAAATAATAAGCAACTCAGCTAGACTATTAGACAAGTCCTCGATTTTAGTCAAACTCCCCTGCCACCACCTCTTTGAAATAAAAATAAAATACAAATGCAAGGGAAGCAGGGCCGGACATTGTGGCCAGCGTAGGCAGTTTCCGCTCCTTGAATTGTCAAAAAACATGTCAAGAGCATTTTGCACTTTTCAAAAATATGTAAAAAGAACATTTTGCACTTTTCAAAAATATGTAAAAAGAACATTTTGCACTTTTAAAAAATATGTAAAACGAGCATTTTGCACTTTTCAAAAATATGTAAAAAGAACATTTTGCACTTTCCAAAAATATGTAGAAAAGAATATTTTGACTTTTCAAAAACATGAAAATAAAAGCTTTTGTACATTTTAAAAACATGGAAATAAAACATTTTCCACTTTTCTCAAAACATGTAAATAGAACATTTTGCACTTTTCTGAATCAAGTAAAAAGAACATTTTGCATTTTTCCAAAACATGTAACTACAACATTTTGCTTTACCAAAGAAACAAATCAATAAAATCAAAGTGGTGGTCTTTGTATGGAAACAAGTTGGTGCCTAAAATCAATTCCTTCGTCCGGCCCTGAAGGGAAGGGAGTGAAATCGGATTTTCCTCTTCCATCTCTTGGCGGCTCCTCATAAGTTTGGGACATCTCTATGCACGGGCTGTTGATTTCGATTTCTATTCTCATTTCCTGTGACAAAGAAATTTGGCCTCTGTTTTTTATCCTCTCGTGTTTTCATTCACTATCACTTTCTTTTCCCTACTCGTCTCATGGTCCACTCCATTCCCAATCCATTATTTACTTGAGGGGCTTCTGCCCTGTCCTTCCTCCGTCTCATAAAATGTCAACGACTTGAAACCCAAATAACTAAAGAAACATTGATCTCCATGTAAAACACAGTCACTCTTCCTGACGTTTATCAAAATAAAGGAGACGCATATGCTCTTTAATATTTTACTCTAAGGCTCTGTCATTGGTTCTTCGCTCAAATGCTATTCACACTAATGCTTCAACTATAAACAAATTTAGTCTTTAAAAGGAAAAAAAACCAAAATGCAGGTGGAAAACATTTGTGTTGAGCGGAAGGAAAGATACTCTGAAAAAGATAATGGAATTTTGCCTCGCGTCTAAACGGGTACAGAATATTCTTCCCGCAGCTCACACGTCGCACTTTTAGAAAAGTGATATTTTTTAAAATGTGAACGTAACTTTGATGTGAAGAAGTGAGCAATCAAAAGGATGCACATCGTCTGTGAAGAACCAAAATGACCCATATCCATTTGTAGCTAAAAACAATATCAACTATCTACAAAATTATTGAAACATGTCTTGAATGCATTTAAATAGAATATTTTGCACTTTTCAAAAGTTTGTAAATACAACATTTTGCAATTTTCAAAAACATATAAATAGGACATTTTACACTTTTCAAAAACACGTAAATAGAATATTTTGCACTTCTCAAAAATATGTAAATAAAACATTTTGCACTTTTCAAAAACATGTAAATAGAACATTTTACACTTTTCAAAAACATGTAAATAGAACATTTTACACTTTTCAAAAACATGTAAATAGAACATTTCAAAAACATGTAAATAGAACATTTTACACTTTTCAAAAACATGTAAATAGAACATTTTACACTTTTCAAAAACATGTAAATAGAACATTTTACACTTTTCAAAAACATGTAAATAGAACATTTTACACTTTTCAAAAACATGTAAATAGAACATTTTGCAATTTTCAAAAACATGTAAATAGAACATTTTACACTTTTTTCAAAAAATCTGTAAACAGAACATTTCAAAAACATGTAAATAGAACATTTTACACTTTTCAAAAACATGTAAATAGAACATTTTGCATTAACTCTTAATTAACATTTTACGCATGTTTCTCATTTTTTGTTTCGACATAGCTCATTTCGATTGTAGCTGTAATTGAATAAGGGTCATTTTGTTTCTTCACAGACGATATCAACTACTTACGAGGGAAGTACACCCACATTCAAAAGCTTAGATCTGCATCTTGGATATAGTTGGTGGAATAGATTCCACGCAGCTTACATAACTCGACTCTGAATTTGACGAGTGTTCGATAAAATGGCCTACATACTCTATGCCTCCGTACATACTTTTAAACTGAAAATAAAATAAAACATTCAGAAAAACAATTTGCACATTCGCATTGTTCCTCCTCAGTTCCTCCTCACACAGTCACAGTCGCAGAATAGCCATATAATTTCAATGGGGAGAAGATTATGTGATGTGAGAGACGAGACATTTCCTTCCAAGTTCCAACTTGATTTTCAGTTCAAACTACGCCTACGAGACTCCTCTTGGAGAATATAATGGGAAGCATAATTCAAACATGGCACGAGCGCCCATTCCCATTATACTACGAATTAAATTTCATCTATTCAATGTACCTAGGTGCTGTAGCGGCGAGCGAGAGTACCTCTTCATCGGTGAAGCGGTCACCGAACGAACATGTAATAACCGACGTGCCACCGGCATACCGATAGAAACCGAAACACCGAGCCAACCACCGGCTTGTTTGCCGCTGAATTTTAAAAAGAACATTTTGTCCTTTTCAAAAACATGTAGATAGAACATTTTTGCACTTTAAAAAAACATGTACATAGAACATGTTTACACTTTTCATAAACATTTAGATAGAACATTTTTACACTTTGAAAAAACATGTAGATAGAACATTTTTACACTTTGAAAAAACATGTAGATAGAACATTTTTACACTTTGTAAAAACATGTAGATAAAAAATTTTTACACTTTGAAAAAACATGTAGATATAACAATTTTACATTTTTAAAAACATGTAGATAAAACATTTTTACACTTTGAAAAAACATGTAGATAGAAAATTTTTGCATTTTTAAAAAACATGTAGATAGAAAATTTTTACAAATTTACAAAACATGTAGATAGAACAATAAATGTAGGAAAGTGCTAAAATAAACTCAGCTATTTATGCCGTCGGCGAAATAGCGTCGGTTTAGCTATCGGTTATTCACCGGATCGGTGGTTTGCATAAAACTTAATTATCAGGTCGGTAACCGTGGAGAGGCGGTGGGAGCTGCTCGGAGCTTCCATCTTCCCATGTTTTCCCTTTGTTTACATGGGAAATGAATCCAGACTTTCTCCTCACCACCACAGTAGCTACATTTTCTACACAGCCCATTATTCCTAAAGCGTGTGTGCCCAGTGGAACGGAAGAGCGAGGCTGAGAGACACAATGTTAATTTTTTCATATTTCTCCCTTTGCTTTTGCTAATGATGGAAATATGAGATGAAGATTCTTTTGGAATGTGTATTGAGTTTGGTCGGATTCGAATTTGGATTTGGATACGATGGCATTGATTTCCATTCCACGTCAGGATTCCCATTCAATTTGACAATACTATGGTCTCTTTTTTCTGCTCGTGTTGTCTTGTGTTGTCTGAGTTAAAATTCCTTAAAATCCTCTCTCATTCTTCCTTCCTGTCCAACGCTCGATGAATCACTCAACTACAATAGCATGCTATGCATTCCTCAATCCTTCCCCTTCGCTCAGAGAACGTCCAGAGCCAGAGATGAATGTTTCTGGAACATGTCTACGTCAGGATGAAGCAGCTGAGCGAAATCGAAATCTAAACATGCATTTTGGTGAACGCCCTCGAATTTTTTTTCGTTTCATTGTGTCGAGTTCCAGTTTTATTTGGCATTGAGACGAGGACCAACTCTGGAAAGGGAAAGGCCAAAACTATTGTCATCTTTTCCAGGTAGTTTTGAGAGCCATTCACAAATTCATAATATTGAGTGCAACAAGACGGGACAGGGCCGGATAATGTGGCCAGCGCAGGCAGCCCCCCCGTCCTGAATTTTCTCAAAACATGTAAATGGAACATTGAGCACTTTTCAAAAATATGCAAATTAGAATATTATGACTTTTTAAAAACATGGAAATAAAACATATTCCACTTTTCTCAAAACTTGTGAATGGAACATTTTGCACTTTTCAAAAATATGCAAATTAGAATATTTTGACTTTTTGAAAACATGGAAATAATACATTTTCCACTTTTCTCAAAACTTGTAAATGGAACATTTTGCACTTTTCAAAAATATGCAAATTAGAATATTTTGACTTTTTGAAAAAATGGAAATAATACATTTTCCACTTTTCTCAAAACTTGTAAATGGAACATTTTGCACTTTTCAAAAATATGCAAATTAGAATATTTTGACTTTTTGAAAACATGGAAATAATACATTTTCCACTTTTCTCAAAACTTGTAAATGGAACATTTTGCACTTTTCAAAAATATGCAAATTAGAATATTTTGACTTTTTGAAAAAATGGAAATAATACATTTTCCACTTTTCTCAAAACTTGTAAATGGAACATTTTGCACTTTTCAAAAATATGCAAATTAGAATATTTTGACTTTTTGAAAACATGGAAATAATACATTTTCCACTTTTCTCAAAACTTGTAAATGGAACATTTTGCACTTTTCAAAAATATGCAAATTAGAATATTTTGACTTTTTAAAAACATGCAAAATAAATTGTTTTGTACATTTCAAAAACATGGAAATAAAAAATTTTCCACTTTTCTCAAAACAAGTAAATATAACATTTTGCACTTTTCTGAATCAAGTAAAAAGAACATTTTGCACTTTTCTAAAACACGTAGATACAACATTTTGCTTTACCAAAGAAAACCATGAATAAAATCAAAATGGTGGGTTTTGTATGGAAAAAAATTGCTGCCTAGAAGTAATTCCTTCGTCCGGCCCTGCACAGGGACACTATATCAGGCCGATGCTTACATCCCAACAGCATCTGATACACGGTGGATTACAAGAACGACGACAGAATGACAGCCCACTGATATTTAAGTAAATGATTAACATGAACCTATAAACTGGAGTTTTTTTTGGAAACTAGCTCATCATATTTCTTTGTATCGTTTTCACCTTGACAGAAAAACTTTCCTCTCCGCCTGTTGTAAGGATCTTGCAAAATACTAACAAGCCTTTTTGAACGGTCCAAGTGTCAAACTGTGTGACTTTTTCCAGGATGTGTGATAATGTCGCTTCTTACGATTAGATTGATTGATGATTATATTAACGATTTTGTTTGAAACTTTTAGTTGGTTTCTATAGGTACAGAAAGGTGAAAGTAGAGAGCTAATGTGAAAAGTAAAGGGGAATATTTTCTAATAATATCAATGGGGGACAGTGTGAGTGTGAGTCAGGGCCGGACGAAGGAATTACTTTTAGGCAGCAATTTGGTTCCATGCAAAACCCACCATTTTGATTTTATTCATGGTTTTCTTTGGTAAAGCAAAATGTCGTATTTACATGTTTCAGAAAAGTGCGGAATGTTCTATTTACTTGATTCAGAAAAGTGCGAAATGTTCATTTTACATGTTTTGAGAAAAGTGGAAAATGTTTTATTTCCATGTTTTTGAAATGTTCAAAAAAATTTATTTGCATGTTTTTGAAAAGTCTCAATATTCTTTTTACATATTTTTGAAAAGTGCAAAATGTTCCAATTACATGTTTGTTTGAAAAATCAGGTAGCGGGGGCTGTCTGCGCTGGCCACATTATCCGGCTCTGGTGTGAGTTGAAGAGATCAAATCCCATATTATGCACCTTTATTCCAACTTACGATTACAATCAAATCCTTCTGAATTAAAGTTCACTCACGTACCTATAATTTCCTCGCACAGCGGTTCCATACTTGAAATCATTCAGATTTCTTTTCACAACTATTTCCTTCACTTTACCTCCAAAACTTTTCCCTTTTCATTTTTGAATGGCTCAGATTTTGTGTGTTTCTTCAACAAAGTTTGTATTGCGGTCACATCCCGTGTGATTCCATCCTTTTTTTGTTTACTCGTTCCATCATGAGTAGTTGCATGAGTAGTTAAATTGACTAAGACAAAAAGTAACATGATTAAATTGAAAAACAAAACTGATGGGAGTGTCTATGGTGGGTACCTCTTTAAGATTTTGTATAGTCCAATTTGAAATTAAATGTACTGTTCAGTTGTTAAAGTTAAAGCTTCTACGAGACACTTTTTACAATCTTGAGACATACAAATAATACTTGCATGGATGTCCACTGTGTATAAATCACTCATAATTATGACGTTCCCTTCCAATCCCTTCCGATAAGTTATGCAGTCGTTGCAAGAGCAACAACACATACGATTATGCAGCCCAGGGCCGGATACGATTATGCAGCCCAGGGCCGGATAATGCGGCCAGAGCAGGCAGCCCCCGCTGCTTAAATTTTCCAAAAACTTGTAAATGAAACATTTTGCTGCTTTAAAAAATATGAAATTAAAACATTTTTACATTTTAAAAACATGCAAATAAATTATTTTGCACATTTCAAAATCATGGAAATAAAACATTTTCCACTTTTCTCAAAACATGTAAATGGAACATTGAGCAATTTTCTGAATCAAGTAAAAAGAACATTTTGCACTTTTCTAAAACATGCAAATACAACATTTTGTACTTTTCTAAATCAAGTAAAAAGAACATTTTGCACTTTTCTAAAACATGCAAATACAACATTTTACTTTACCAAAGAAAACCATGAATAAAATCAAAATGTTTGTTTTTGTATTCGTCCGGCCCTGATGCAGCCTCTATTTTCAATTCAATTCCGAGGAAGCGGACGGGGACTGGAACTGGAACACTATTTTTTTCATTAGTTTGTACATGAAAAGCGTAAATCATAAAATTTCTATAGTTCGTACATAATAAATCACAAGGGCGAGTGTCTTGGTTTGTAAGATTTTTTTAAATTTTTTGTGAGTTTCACGGTCTCGAGCAACGCAGCGGTTGCGTTTTTGGTTTTAATGTTCGAGTATGGATGAGATTTGAAGTGACAGAGCGGAAGTGTGAGTGTTTTTGTGTACAAACTAAAACTAAAAATAATTCAAATTCATGGAATGTCACGAATAAGAATTAGAATTCCACCCTAACGCTTTGCAAAGGGGAGATACTATACATAATATACATAGTGTATGTCGTGTGTCTTGTTATTTGTGGACGCGCGCTCAAAATTTCAAGTGTTTCAATCATCAAAGTTTCAAAGTGATTTCTGTCCTTCGTGTCGTCGTCGTTGTTGTGGTTCTTGTATCCCGAATCACGAGCTCTCAAAAATAGACAGCCATTTTAATATTTTATTTTGTGTCACGTTCCATACCAAGTGTAAATCACTTGAAAAGATTTATTTTTAAATCTCGGATAATTCACTATTTAACTGACAATTGCACATTTGAGTCTATTTATGGAGTAGTTGAGATACAAATTGGCTATGTATAGCTTAGGGTGACGTTGACGTTGTAGTTGTAATGATCCCACAATATTGTTACCGCTCCAAGTGATGCTCCAAGTGTAAGCGGATCTACTTGTACTTGTAAAATCTTAAAGGGAAACAAAAACCCATCTTGCTATATTAGCAATAGGATTTGATTACCTGCTAATTCTGAAGAGGCTCATTAAAGGGTAATTGATAATTTAATTGGATTACAACACCCACTTAAACTTGAGAGTGTATCCCCAGAACGAAAGCCACTACAGGAGAGGAAAGGACGGCAATAGGTTCGTGATGGGAATGCTGGAACTGGAACTGCTGAGTACCGCTCAAAAGCTCAAGACACTCCGCTCCATACTTCCACTACCACATTCCTGCAAGAAGGGAGAAAGTGCTTTTTTTTTAGAAAAATCTTCGTCTTTTTCTTTTAGTTACTTTGTCTTGTCAATCTGTCTAAAAGAAGACATTAAATTTAAGAAGCACAAACGCCCACTGTTATACCACTCCCATCTCAGTAAGCTATTGTAATGTATTTAAATTATTGTGAGATTCTTGTGCTCCAAAAATAAGTTGCACACCTGAAATCTAAATAACAGGAGGAGGAAGACAAAAGACAAGCAAAAAAAAAGCACTGCTACGACGAGAAAAATATCGTCGGTGAAGAATCATTCTGTCGTAAATCCAGTGCACGGCTAAAATCATGTTGTCGCAACTCCATAGGATCCTTAAAGTCATTTTGTCGCAAGTACAATCAATTGGTAGATGCTGTCCAGGTCACTTATTCCGCGATGTCTTTTGCATTAGGTGGAGGTGGCATGTTGCTGACTGTGTTGTACTCATGACGTACACTTAGGGGTCGTCCACAAAAGATGTAATAAAAATTCCATCTTCAGAACATTTTGCGCTTTTCAAAAACATGTAAATAGAACATTTTGCACTTTTCAAAAACATGTAAATAGAACATTTTGCACTTTTCAAAAACATGTAAATAAAACATTTTGCACTTTTCAAAAACATGTAAATAGAACATTTTGCACTTTTCAAAAACATGTAAATAGAACATTTTGCACTTTTAAAAAACATGTAAATAGAACATTTTGCACTTTTCAAAAACATGTAAATAGAACATTTTGCAATTTTCAAAAACATGTAAATAGAACATTTTGCACTTTTCAAAAACATGTAAATAAAACATTTTGCACTTTTCAAAAACATGTAAATAGAACATTTTGCACTTTTCTCAAAACATGTAAATAGAACATTTTGCACTTTTCAAAAACATGTAAATAGAACATTTTGCACTTTTAAAAAACATGTAAATAGAACATTTTGCACTTTTCAAAAACATGTAAATAGAACATTTTGCAATTTTCAAAAACATGTAAATAGAACATTTTGCACTTTTCAAAAACATGTAAATAGAACATTTTGCACTTTTCAAAAACATGTAAATAGAACATTTTGCACTTTTCAAAAGCATGTAAATAGAATATTTTGTAATCTTTAAAGCGTTTAAATAGAACATTTTGCACATTTCAAAAGTATGTAAACAGAACATTTTGCACTTTTCAAAAACATGTAAATAAAACAGTTTGCACTTTTCAAAAACATGTAAATAAAACATTTTGCACTTTTCAAAAGCATGTAAATAGAACATTGAGCACTTTTCAAAAAGTTTGAAAAAAAAACAGAATGATTCTTCACCGACGATGTGTTCTTTGTGAATTCTTTTGCAAGTTTCATTCGTTTAACTTTTTATAAATGAAGACAGATCCCAAGAGCCGAATCCCGCCTACGATATGATAAAGATTTCTTGAGGTATGTATATAGGTACATATATGAATAATGAATGGATATTTCCTTCTGTTTTATGACTAGTTTGTAATCCAAAGTGCTATATAATGTTTTGGAATCCATTAAAACAAGAATTTGTGATACGGATAAATTCACGCAGCACGTTTCCAAATTCCAACCAAAACGTAACGACTAAATTGAGTCCCATGTACATTTACGCCTAACACTCAGGAGGTGATTATCAAAAGAAAAACATTAGTGGTAGGTAGGTAGTAAGTAGGGAGTAGGCAGAGTCAATGGACCCAAGAGCCATCGCCAACGTGTATGGAAATTCCGGGCGCGATTAGTAATCTGCTGGATTGCATTGTAAGATATTATGTAGTCTCTATAGGAATTCAGAGCGAGAGTATGAATTATATCTGGGAACAAGGAAAAGTTTCCTAATAATTTCTTCACCCATACGATTAATTATTGTTTTAGTCGAGTGTAAATGTTCAAGTTTTGTGAGTTACGTACTCAGTAGTTAGAAGGCATGAATGTGTGTGTTAGTCGGAATTAATTTATTAATTTCAGTAGTAATTAATTATGCGCACATTGCATTACAATTTATCTGGGAGCCTGAGCCTGAGCATTCATCCGTCACACGCCATTCTTTTTCTCCCCTCCTCGAGTAACCATACTCGTAATCCAAGGCTAAGGCTTTGCTTCCCCTTTTAAAGATAACAGATTCTACAAAAATTTTGAAAATCAAGAATTTAAAGAGAAAAAACATTTTTTACTGTACAAAGGCTTTTAGATATCGTCTGTGAAGAACCAAAATGACCCATATCCAATTTAAGCTAGCATTAAAATGAGCTATGCCAAAAAAACACTAAATTAATTGGATGCGTAAAATATTAATTATGAGTTTTAAAAAAGTGCAATATGTTGCATTTACTCGTTTTTGAAAAGTGTAAAATCTTCTAGCTACACGGTTTTGAAAAGTGTAAAATGTTCTATATAGTTACACGTTTTTGAAAACTGTCAAATGTTCTAATTACTTGTTTTTGAAAAGTGTAAAATGTTGTATTTACATGTTTTTGAAAAGTGCAAAATGTTCTGAATCTATGTTTCTGAAAAGATGGAAAATGTTCTATTTAAATGCTTTCAAGATCATAAAATATTTCAATATTTTTGTAGATAGTGGACATTGTTTTTAGTTACAAATGGATATGGGTCATTTTGGTTCTTCACAGACAATTTTAATCGTGAAGTGAGGGAAAGAAATATAAAAGGTTCCACAAATTTTTCACCACAGTATAAGTTTCCACAGAAGCATTTTCGAGGAAAGACGCGGGTTTGAAGTTGTCGCCATTGCAGTGGCCACAACCGTATAAACGTGGCCATAAATAGAAATCGACCGCCATTTCTTCAACGGATGCAATTTCACGAGTTAATGAATGAAATACACTGATGCACAGATGATGCACACACCCCAGCTTTACGGAGAGTGCAGGTCGAGTGCAGTCTGTAAACCTTTCACATGTTTTCGCGTCTCTTTAGTACATCTTCACCCAATCCAACAGATTACCGTTACTTGTTTATGTTTATGGTCGAAGGGTCTCATTACACACAGATAAGGCTCCATACGTACCTGTCATTATGATACATGTATATGTATTTCGTCTGTGAAGAACCAAAATGACCCTTATCCAATTTAAGCTACATTCAAAATGAGCTATGTCAAAAATACAAAATAAGCAGCATACGTAAAATGTTAATTCAGGAGTTTTTGAAAAGCGTAAAATGTTCTATTTTCATGGTTTTGAAAAGATTCAAAATGTTCTAATTCCATGTTTTCGAAAAGGTGCAAAATGTTCTAATTCCATGTTTTCGAAAAGGTGCAAAATGTTCTAATACCATGTTTTCGAAAAGGTGCAAAATGTTCTAATTCCATGTTTTTGAAAAGGTGCAAAATGTTCTAATTCCATGTTTTCGAAAAGGTGCAAAATGTTCTAATTCCATGTTTTCGAAAAGGTGCAAAATGTTCTAATTCCATGTTTTTGAAAAGGTGCAAAATTTTCTAATTCCATGTTTTTGAAAAGGTGCAAAATTTTCTAATTCCATGTTTTCGAAAAGGTGCAAAATGTTCTAATTCCATGTTTTCGAAAAGGTGCAAAATGTTCTAATTCCATGTTTTCGAAAAGGTGCAAAATTTTCTAATTCCATGTTTTCGAAAAGGTGCAAAATGTTCTAATTCCTTGTGTTTGAAAAGTTTAAAATGTTGTATTTACATATTTTTGAAAAGTGCTCAATGTTCTATTTAAATGCTCTCAAGACATATTTGAATATTTGTGTAGATAGTTGATATTGTTTTTAGCTACAAATGGATATGGGTCATTTTGGCTCTTCACGGACGATATACCTTCCAATATTGTACGTAGTTCCAAAGAACACAAAGAGTAGTTTAAGCTAATGAGCGGCACTAGTGGAAACTGTAGTGTAGGATTTCATGTCCTGGCAAAATCTACTTGTGTCTGATTGACTGAGCAGATAATAAGTGTCGCATTCAGCTCCACAGTAGTTAATCCAAGATGGCAGGTCAGTGCAAGTAATCATTTTAAATCCTTTCTCCTACACCCCCCCCCCCCCCCCACTCTACACATTTCTACCAGATGAAAAACAAATTTGAGAGGAGGAGGAAATGGGAAATGAAATAAAAGGAGAAATCTGTTGGGAATCCACGACACACTTTCCCTTTAAATTATGTAGGTACACTTTCACACGGTCAAAATGTGATGAGCTAACAATAATAACTATCTCAACAAGAAGGGAGACCCACCGACCCGCTTTCCCTCAGCTAATCAATACAGTGTTTGCCAAATAGAAGCAGGGCTTTCAAATTTCACTGTGTATTGATTTCTGAAAATTGTTTTTATACACTCAGAATCAGAATCAGAATCAGCTGCGGGTCCTTAAGAGGTTTACTTGGTTCAAGTGTTGACTCTCTGAGAGAGGATATGCTTCTTATTCACGGATCGTGTGAACAGTTGGGAAGTTGGGATTTTGGGGGGTCGGATCGGATGATGTGGATGCATCAATAGGAGAGTATCTGTAAAACTAATAAATTATTCTGTTTATCATGGTAGACAGGAAGTTACTCATAACTCTTCATAAAGTTTACTTGGGTCTCTCTATCTCTCCATTTTGACTGCTGGTTTTCGTGCGGACCATTAATATGCAACTATTGTAAAGATGCTATGCTTCCATAATATATTATGCGCTATAAAGACAGAAGTACGAGTATGAAGTACCTAGATATTTTAATTTTTTAATCCTAAGATACTGCTTGTACAACGTTAAAGAAGGTAGCAGAATGCACAGAATTTTTCAACTTGAATTTAATCAATATTTTTGTTGCGAAATTGTTTTAATTTTATGGGATTTTTTACTGTTATTTTTGGAAATAATTACTTCTTGAGAATGAGCAAACTTTTATTACTGGCCAACGTTAATAATAAAGATGGAAAAAGTGTTAAAAATATTTTTCAGCTCCATTTATTTCCTGATAAAAGAGCAACAACGATCCCTCGTTAGCTTTGGCAAGTGTAAGTACTTCTACATGTAAAACTGTGTCCAAAAGTTGGACTCAAACTGGAAAGTTAAACTTTTCGCGTAGGATGGGAATGACTGACAAAGCTTGAAGGGATACGAAAGATTGATTAATAGTATTTGGTTGTCTTGTGGAATCATTGGGTCGTATCTGCCGAATTCACTTACTCTGGAATCTGGAATCAGGAAGCTTGAGACTTCCGAAGGAAGACCCTCACTCATCCTGGGGTTTTCGTCTAAAAGAGCAGGGCCGGATAATGTGGCCAGCGCAGGCAGTCCCCGCTGCTTAAATTTTCAAATAACATGTAAATGGACCATTTTGCAGTTTTCAAAAATATGTAAATAGAATATTGAGACTTTTCAATAACATGCAAAATAAATATTTTTGTACGTTTCAAAAACATGCAAATAACATATTTAGCACATTTCTCAAAACATGTAAATAGAACATTGAGCACTTTTCTGAATCAAGTAAATCAAAAATTTTAAACTTTTCTAAAAACTTTAAATACAACATTTTGCTTTACCAAAGAAAATCTAAATGGTGGTTTTTGTATGGAAACAAATTTGCTGCCTTGAAGCAATTCCTTCTTCCGCCCCTGTAAAAGAGGCTTTCGACGTTGACTCCAATCCAAGCCGATTTAGGTTCTTTACTATACTTGGATTTAAAGGAGTAGCTGTCGTAGCACTCCACTCATCCCTCCCCTTTTTATTCTGTAGTAGTCATCACTTGTAAGCACTTTCTCCTGTTACTCTGCCCTGATTTTCTAATATCAAAGCGTAAGACTCATCCTCAACTCAAGTCCGTTACCAAGGTTACTCTTTGAGAGAGAGACAGCATGGAAAATATACGAGTTTGATTTTGAACTGTGTATTTTAAAATTTTAGCTTCCTACGATTGTACATCCCACACTACCGGCTGTCAGCTATGACGAGTGCGAGAGTGTAATTCATTTTCCATTTCACGTCGAGTACCTGCGTGAGACATAGCATAGCCCGAGGACGGGCGGGCGAGCACAGCCCATTCAGTTCATTCCATTAATTTCGAGGGTTGTAAATTTGTAAATGGTCCCACGTAATATCAGCAATACTGCTTGGAGCTTTTAATTTCGTCCAAAAACAATACGTCTTATGTAGTAAAATTTAGTTGTAGTACAAGATGAAAGCTCGTTTTAGTAGCTGAAAATTCGAACAAATTGAAAAAGCCAACTACCCAAATGATGAAGTAGCAAAATACAAAGTACTTTGTAACTAAGATTGATTAGATGAGGAAGGAAATCATTTCCTACTTGAAAATAGCCCAAGTATATTTTGTTGGACATTTGATGGAAAACATGACATATATAGTTGATCCAGGGAACTGAGACTCCTGCGTTGCCTTTATCATTATTCAGGAGAAAAGGGGAGTTTTGGTGATGTTGGAATTTGTTGAAGTGTTCTTCAATTTTGATACAACCAGTCAACCGCATGAGTTCAAAGCAGCAAGGGTATGCACGAACAACATACGCAAAATGAGAGGTATTATCTGCGTTTCCCTTTTCCGATTTAACTTACTACATTCAACCTAGGCAATTCATCTTATCGTTAGTTCTCCTTATTCGAATTCAATCTATGGTAGATTTATTTATGCCGATTTAACTTATTGCAATTTACCTTTTGGCCGATTTAGTTAATTTTAACTTGTGGACAATTCAATTTATTTTAATTTAATTCAATTGTAGCTAATTCAATTTTGGTTTAACTTGTGAGTATTTTTTAAACGGCTAACACTTTACCAGAATTAATGTCTTATGAAATATCCTCCATGTACAAGACTTAATGATTAATTAGTTATTTTTATTGTGCCTAAAAGCGTAACACCTATCACAAAGTTGACAAACATTTGGACAAAAGTAATATTCTTAAATCATAAAATTGAAAGTATTTGTAGTAATAAACTGATATTTTTTCAAATTGGAGGTTACATCTTTAAACGAAAGACATATGCAACGTGTTAACATATTTCAGTTGAATTAAATGTGCCTATATCTACTCTTGAAAACTAAAAGACATAAATATACACGTGAGACTATTTAAATCTCTTGTCAGATCTATGCTGATGTACGCTGCACCTGTATCGCGGTTGCGCTACAGCGAGGAACTTAAAACTTTTCAAACAATGTTTCTAAGACAACTTACAGGCACAACCTGACACCAGGCTACTACCTCTTGAAACACTTGAAACAGGAGCGCAAAACATCAAAATACAGTTCTTTAAAGCACTACTAACGGTTCTCGAAAAAATCCTGAACTCTAAGGAAAATAGAATCGTCAAAAATTGATATGAATAAATATCACATATAAAAGCCACATACCCCAGATATAACTGGATGCTACAATTGCAAAATATCTTTGCTGATGCATCACTGGAAGAAACCTCCAAAATCTGAATTGTGGGTATCTGAAGAAACACAATGCTGAAATTAGCTGCATTAATATGGATGTTTATAGAATGCAAAGCTGCATCCTCCTAAGACACTACGACCGCTTGAAGACCCACACCATCAGATCAGAGTATTTTGAAATGGCCTTATCGTGGAACACGGTAACATTTATACTGAATCTGAGATCTGGCCTACCTAGAATCGTTCTTAGAGAGAAGGTCACTAACCTTAACGGAATGAACATAATATGGAAACGAGTAGAAACACCTCTGCGACATGTGCGGGAAATAAGAAGAAGACACCTTTCACGTAATGCTCAACTGTTCACACTATAAATCGCCAAGAACCAAATTTTTCAGGAATCTTAGCAATGTAGGACCAACTAGGAAAAACCTCACGGAACAAATGTTTTGCAAATACCACAACAACAAGGGATTTGAGCTACTCTTTAACTTCTGGGATACAGCCTTAAGGACCCGGGATTTCTACTACGGATGCATTGGAGAGGCCTGATTCATCCCTCATTAAGCTATGAATGAATGCATTACATATCTAGCACTTTTAACATTGAAATATACTTCTGTAATACCTCTTGATATTACCTATGCTTTTGGAAAATGATTTCAAATAATGACGATTATCTTTTATTTAAGTGAAATTGACAATTAACTCATTAATAATTATCTTTTCAGACGCAGAAAAATCAAGAAATAACATTCATACGTATAACAAAATCAAACAAATATTTATTACTATATTTAACCAAGGATCAATTACCTTTGTACAGTTAATTTTATAAATAACAAATGTGGGAGCATAGTGGGAGAAAGGCTAAAGCGCCTTTGCCCCGCCCCCCGTGTATCTGCCCTTGCCTAACTGGATGTCTGTAACACGACCCTTGTTATTAAAATTTAGTTTTAGCCATTAAGATCAAATGATTGGTTGTTGTCTCGTAGAGCACATCAGTAAGAAAGCAGTGTGTAATAGTAGTTACTCACTTCTATATAGTGTGTTTAAGAGGCCGTCTCAACGCAATAGTAAATTGTAGTGTGCATACTCCTAGTAATTGAAAACGCACTACCACAATACATAAACTCGCGTATTTAATACATGACTTGAATTTGAGTGCATCATCAAAGGTTAAAGCTACAAGGTACAAGATTTCTTCTTCCCTGAAGCAAGAAATAACCCTGCAGAAATCTTAGGGAGAGGGACCCACATTATGTGCTCTTCAAACACTACTGAAAATTAAATTGAACTTGTCTGACAGATGCATAGCTGGTTACAAAGAATGTAGATTTAAGTTTCCGTCAACAAGTTCTCATCTTGTCAACAAACTGTCTACTCTCTCCAAAACTCCAAACGCATTTCTCATCTCCATTCAAAATATTTCAAAATTCCATCGGAAACCACAAATCAGAGTCAAAGCTAAAATCTTTAGTTGTTAAGTGTATACTTGAACAAGTTAAAGTATTGATGTCGCATTGTAGAGGTATAACTACAATATCTTGTCTAAACTCGCATAACCACATTATTCACATGAAACACATGACATACGCGATAATAAAATGTAAGTGGGTCAAAAAATATAAAGATTGTGTTTGCAAACCGCGTTGGTTAAATCCAGTGGATAAAGTGTGGACTTGATGCGTTTGTAAAAAAAAACTCTTTATGTATGATGTGTATGTTTTTTAGATTCAATGACAGAGAGGAATGAGTAGAGTAGAGCACCCTTAGTACTTTACAGAATTAAGAGCCCATGCCTCATGCATTGTAGGCATTGGAGTAGCATCAGTGGACTTTGGAAATTTCAGAAAAGCATTATTTTTTGTTGAAGATATAGTCCTCATAGTCACAAGACTCGAGAAGGTGGCTATTCAGTTTCAGTCAAAGGAAATGTAAATGTGCGAGGAACTGGGGAAAGAATAATGTTACGAAGGAATCGAGAAAAGTCAGTAAAATTATGGATTCCCCGAATCCACTTTTCTAAGCACTCCAGCAGTTTCCTAGCACGCCAGTTATCTCCGAGGCTCACAACATATATGCAAGATCGAAACGGAAACAGAGACTGAAATTGAGGCCGATTCCGGAGCAGAACTGACAGTGAAAAAAAGTATGCGTTTGGATTTGGGAGTTGAGTAGAGAGGCCGAAGCTGGAGCAAACACTTAAGACTTGAGATTCCATCCGAGGGAATATTCCTATAATTAAGCCCTAGCATAGTCTTGCCGTCACGTCACCAAGTAAATCCAGATCATGCCTATAGATTATGAAGATATTCTTTTCTTTTCAAGCTTCCGCTACATAATGACCCCGCTCCGGGCTCAGGGGCAGGCTTCAGAAAACACCGAATGGACTTAAATCATTAAAGTATTCTGCCCCGGCTAATCCACTACTGTCGAGTGCGAATGTACAAACAAACGACGTAAAAAACAACGTAACAAAAGGGACAATACGGTTTCAAGGCACTAAGATTCAAAGTGTGAGTACAGTAGGGAACGTTTGGTTGTTTAGTTTGCTTATGGCTGCTGTGTATCATTTCATTCATGCAAATCACTTGACATATAAAATATGAAATCTACGCATATCACCGACTAGATAAGGGCTGGAACTGAGGACAGCACAGGCTTTGAAAGCTCCGAATTTATAACTGACAAACCAGTCGAAATCAATATCAAACTTGTAATAAGCTATAGAAAGTAGAGAGCTTTTCACCAGTCTCAAACGGTTGTATTCAATAATTTTATTAATTTATGAGTTACTCGCTTCAAACAATATTTTGGAGACAGTGAGCGGAAAGTAAGGTTTTCAATAGAAAGTGGTGAAAGCAACTTTTTTAAAGCAAGGAAGCAACTTAAATTTTATACTTATGTACTCCCACGCAACTTAAGTGGCAATTTGGTATGCACATGTACATAATAGGAAGTCATAATTAATCCAATTGTTGAATAAAACGAATTACGAGTACTTAAATCAATGAGCCACAAAATAAGTGCAAGCCTCCCACTTTTACACGAGTAGTTTTTGTCAAATAGTGATCAAGTACGCAACTTTCCCAAATAGATTTTGATTACTTTTCTAGAAGGGAAGATATAAGCAGATGATACAATTTATTTTGGGCATTGTCAATTACCTTTATGTGCACAAATAAAATGAGTATTTTTCGTCCAACAGGGCCGGATAAGGCAGCCTTCGCTGCTTGAATTTTCTCAAAACATGTAAATGGAACATTTTGCACTTTTCAAAAACATGTAAAACGAATATTTAGATTTTTAAAAAACATGCAAAATAAATAATGTTTTTGTACATTTCAAAAACATGTAAATAAAACATTTTCCACTTTTCCCAAAACATGTAAATAGAACATTGAGCACTTTTCAAAACCTTGTAAATAAAACATTTTCCACGTTTCTCAAAACATGGGTATAGAAAATTTTCTCCTTTTCTGAATCAATTAAAAAGTACATTTTTCACTTTTATAAAACATGCAAACACATCATTTTGCTTTATCAAAGAA
The DNA here is from genome assembly GCA_949802685.1 of Dicyrtomina minuta. Lineage (NCBI taxonomy): Eukaryota > Metazoa > Arthropoda > Collembola > Symphypleona > Dicyrtomidae > Dicyrtomina > Dicyrtomina minuta. The sequence goes on from OX461812.1 coordinate 66,583,447, forward strand.
AACCATCAATGAAATCAAAATGGTGGTTTTTGTATGGAAACAAATTTCTCCCTAAAACCAATTCCTTCGTCCGGCCCTGTCGTGCAAAAACCCTTATCTCTATTATGGGGAAGTGGGGTAGTTTAGAATTTAGGGATAGAAGCACATGATTCAGAAACGTGATCTGAAGAATCCACATTTTATTCTTAATACATACGTGGTGACGTTTAGCTTGTGGATCCATAACATTATGCGCTGCAGAGGACATGTAAATCAGATTATGTACACTTAATAGTAATAGAAGGGGTGGAGCTGTGGGAAATGATCGAATGCTGTGCCATATGATTTCCATAAAAATATTCCGAATCATAATCAAAATTATTTTTAGTTTATTATGGTTCCATGAAGGGAGAGAGATAATCACACTTTTGACAACTGGATGTGACAGGATGTAATCAAATTTTAAAATTCATAAGAATGGTGGAAAATTAACTGGTTTTTGTAGTAGGACGATATCAGTTCCAGCTACCTTCAAAGCGTTTTTTATCCAATGATAATATAGTGACGGTCACCTTCTTTAAAATGCGTAGGAAATTTCAAATCAGGATTTTGTAAGATAAATCGTTGTGCACACGTAAATTCATTCATAAGAGAAATTTAAACAAAATATAGACTCCACACCCCACCCACATAGGTATACATATACTAATACATAGATAGATACCTGCTTTAACTTTCTTGGGTTGATATTTTCTACTTGCGCATTCCATTTAAAAATATTCATGAGATGACGACAAACCATTGTGTATTCTCCATCTGGGTAGCTGCGAAAAATAAAGGGGGTTTATTCATTGTTTTGAGTCGAGAAAAGATTTGTGAAAGAAAATTAAGACTTTAGAGAAAGGGTAGAAAATATCCACCTCCTTTATCCTCATTCTTATTTCTTTCCTTTGTCTTTGTCTTTCCCTTCCAACACTTGTTTCTCTCTATCACTTTCTCTCCTTGTGACTTAAACAAAAATTATTTATTTCCAAAGTCGAGCGAGCGTCACTGAAAGAATTGAAGGGATTTTTATGGTAATTCATTTAATGGAATTCTAAATCACTTTTGTCTCTAACTCTAAACCTATACAACCACTCCCGTAGTAGGAGTAGGGGCCGCGTGTAGCCATTGCAATCAAAAGGTCTCGACAGCTCCCAGTCCCAGATCCAGGGCCGGACGAAGGAATTGGTTTTAGGCAGCAATTTGTTTCCATACAAAAACCAACATTTTGATTTTATTAATGGTTTTCTTTAGTAAAGCAAAATGTTATATTTACATGTTGTTAGAAAAGTTTTAAATGTTCTTTTTACTTGATTCTGAAAAATGCAAAATGTTATATTTACATGTTGTTAGAAAAGTTTTAAATGTTCTTTTTACTTGATTCAGAAAAGTTCAAAATGTTCTATTTACATGTTTTAGAAAAGTTCAAAATGTTCTATTTACATGTTTTTGAAAAATGTTCTATTTACATGTTTTGAGAAAAGTTCAAAATGTTCTATTTACATGTTTTGAGAAAAGTGGAAAATGTTCTATTTACATGTTTTGAGAAAAGTGGAAAATGTTTTATTTCCATGTTTTTGAAATGTACAAACGTTTTTATTTTGCAGATTTTTGAAAAGTCAAAATATTCTTTTTTCATATTTTTTTAAAACTGCAAAATGTTCCATTTACACATTTTTTTTTGAAAATTCAAGCAGCGGGGGCTGCCTACGCTGGCTGCATTATCCGGCCCTGCCCAGATCCCAGAAAACGAAGGACTGCAGTGCGTTTGAACACGGGGCTTTTGGCTTTTGGTAACATGCATCCTCAAGTTTATTTGCAATGTTTACGTTGGCACATAGAAATAAATAAAACACATTTCTTGATTTACTGCCAGTGAGAGCAAAGGTCAGATAAATTTTGTTCCTAAAATACCTCTCCCCCCGTTCAAAGCTCTGTTTTTTTTAACTCTATCTTAATAGCCCGCCTTTACAATGAGCTGGATTTATGAGCTCATGATTAGTAAAACGTAAGGATTTATGCAATCAGTAATTTTACGAGCCAGAGCGATAAGATAATGAAAGCTAATGGCAGATATAAAAATCCCAAGCTTCGCACCACATTTGTTCACTGAGGGCCGGAAAGAGATGCTGAGCTTACAGCTAACATTGGCTCGAACACTAGTAGGTACAAGCTACCTTCCTACGGGTAGACCGGGGAACCGGTACCGGGAACTACTACGGATAGGCCATAAATAAGGTAAGCATACGGGCATACGGGTGTCGTCGATAAAAAATTAAAGGCGTAAGCAGGGATGAAATTGGAGAAATCACATTCTATATGCTTTTCTTATCCATATAATCCATACTATAAAACTTGAAAAGATTATCTAAGATTTTTTTAGTGGTATAGTATAACCGACTGTGAAAAATCCAAATCCAAATCCAAGAGACTTCCCGGATTACAAAGGATGTACGTAAGAGAAACAAGACAGAGTCTGATTGACCACATGCCGTGTCAGTCGCCCTGTGAGACTCGGGGGAATAAGCCAAAAAGGAAAGAGTAATTCGCAGACAGTTTGTTGAACGCCAGAGCATTCATTTGAAAATGTTCTCCCTGACTTTTCTGGAGACTAATAAACGTGTCGGACACCTCTGACTTTAGTTGGCACTCCCATTGACATGGATCTCTCTCCTTTATTTCTGTCTTCCTTTCATGTCGTCTCCCACAGAATATTTGGACGAGCAAACCCTGTGACAACTATTAACAACTTTCACCCACGATTTGATCACATGAGCTTTTTAAATTGGGAACTACGAGTAAGTCACAATTTTAAATTGTACAGAGATTTCAAAAGGGAAGTAGAAATGTAACGTGGCTCCACTCTCACTCAAAATACAGCGCGTTTTTTTCTAACTTAATTAAAAAATTCGCGGGGTTTGCTGGTGAGAGGAGGAGACCAGACTCAAAAGCTCAAAGATTGAGGCACAGGAAATAGAGGGTGGATAAAATCTGGAAGCATATAAGATTTTCATGTAGAGTCAAGTATAAGAAGAGACACTAATGTACAGGGGCTGACATGACAGTGTATTTAATCCGTGAAGGCAGTCAAGTCACATGATGACGAAGAGTCCAACAGGAAAACAAGGAGGGAAAATAGGACACGGAGCACAGCACTTTCCCCAGAGGTTTGAATCCAGAAGAATTGATCAGTCGTAAAAAGGGAAAGAGGGACATCAATTCGGGGGAAGATCAGTGACACACACGCAGTGGAATGGGGATAGACCATGGCAATTTCTTCAAATGCCCAACACATTCTTGAGACTTGTTTTTTAAGTCCCAGACTAACTGTGTACATGCAGTTAACCCGAACAAAAGAAATTTCCGGCTATGGAGAAAGTATCAACACACTATAAAATGTACATCTAGATCCAAATCTATCTATGGAAACTCACATTTATGGGACTTTTCGATTACCGAGTCTTACCTTCGACTTGAAAGCCGCATATTATGCATGTATCTTCTCGGTGAGAGTCCCGTCTACTATAGACTACAGACCACAGTACAGGGAAATACAACAAGTCCACAAGTCCACAGAGCCACACGTAAAGTGGAACTGTGCATCGGCAATCTTGGTCTTATTAATCTTCTTCTTCTTCTTCCTTTCTTCCTTTATCCTCTCCTTTCATTCTTCACGGGACAATCCCAGGAAAGTCGACGACGCTTAAACTGTCAGTTTTCAAATCTGCCAATACACAAACAGCAGACTCAATGCACCACAAGCCTACTACGTTTAGCCTGTTCTAATCTGGCTCAACGCGAAGGCAGGATGGAATTCGTACTGTACCCTAACAGCATAGCAGTGCTTTTCGTTGACGTCAAGATTCATCCCTTCTTTAAAATTACGACGCACACAATAAATACTACCTGTGCATTGGGCTGAATGGAACAGGGAGTAGAGAACATCAATCTGTGGATCATGTGACCGTATCCATTTCAACGACCGGACTTCCAGTTCCAGGGTCAGCGCCGGATAATGCGGCGAGCGCAGGCAGCCCCCGCTGCTTGAATTTTCGAAAACCATGTAAATGGAACATTTTGCACTTTCCAAAAATATGTAAAAAGAATATTGAGACTTTTCAAAAACATGCAAATAAACTTTTTTGCACATTTAAAAAAAATGGAAATAAAACATTTTCCACTTTTCTCAAAACATGTAAATAGATCATTGAGCAGTTTTGTGAATCAAGTAAAAAGAACATTTTGCACTTTTCAAAAACATGCAAAAAGAATATTTTGACTTTTCAAAAACATGCAAATAAACTTTTTTGAACATTAAAAAAAAATGGAAATAAAACATTTTCCACTTTTCTCAAAACATGTAAATAGAACATTGAGCACTTTTCTGAACCAAGTAAATCGAACATTTTGCACTTTTCTAAAACATGCAAGTACAGCATTTTGCTTTAGCAAAGAAAACCATCAATAAAATCCGATCAAAATGGTAGTTTTTGCATGGAGGCAAATTGCTGCCTAAAACCAATTCCTTCGTCCGGCCCTGTCCAGGGTTGACCAGAGCTACATACAGACTCAAGAAATAATTCTTTTACTTTTTATCCTCAAATTTTTCTTGACTCAGCAGGTGAGGTGAGAGAGGTGTACAGTTTGGGGCCGTAAGCAACAAAAGTGCTGATTGTAATGAATGACGCCCGTGGCCTGTGCACTTCTTCAATTGGGGTTGTGTTGACTGAGTGGGGGGGGGGGGAGATAGGTAGGCAGACATCCTCTCTCCATACAAAAAACCCAGTGTGCGGCAGATGAAAATCCTTCTGTCTGGAATAGGTTGATAAAAGATGCTCACCTACTGTGCAGAAATACACGGAAATGAAGGGCACTCTCGTAGAGAAAGTAGAATGGAAGTAAATCATTGAAGAATACAAAGTGCATAGTTACAGTTTGCACTTGTTCCCCAGTCTATTTCCAGTGACGATTGGCATTGACATTCCCGTTTCGAATACAACCCCCAGTGGATATTGATGGAGCCCAGCACGAATCCAAATTTGACTCGGACCAATCCGATGAACATTAGATACAGACGATACAGTATTGTACAGCTTGGAGTAGAGGCCGGACGCCGGAGTCGTCCCACTAACTTTTATTTAGAAAGCAGACAATGTATATATATCTGTAGAGGAGGCGATCAAGTCCGCTAGTCCGTACAAATGGGGCTATGTACATGTATAAGCCATGGACTTATAAGCAAAAGGTACCTACTCTCACTTTTCCCGTACCTTGAGCAGCCATTCTCCTCATGGTTTATTACCCGTTGACTTGGAGTCGATGAGCTGGACGCAATAAAATTGGAGTGTCTCGCCGAGTCTCTATATACGTCCTCCTACTCTGTCCCTTTCTTACTTTCTTATTTCTCTCTTTCTCCCTCCAACCATGACTTTCTCTTGACATTTTTATTTTTTCAAGACTTTTCTCCCAGCATTTAAATCCATCTTCTCAATGACTCCACGGCCAAAGGCAAGACACGATGTGAGTGTAGTGTAAAGTGGTCTATAGTGGAGAGACATTTTTCTGGGGATCGCATTGCTAAATTGCATTGTACATACTAATTTCATATGCCTATCTGTAGGTAGGTACCAAGATTATTTTGTACATTTTCTTTCCTTCTTGTTCGCGGGATTAATATATTTTAAAACGCTTTCCCCCTCGCCACATCATCCAGTGTAAAGTGTGCATATGTGCTGAAAGTAATATTCCTTCAAGTTGCTTCCGTTTTTTCTCGTTGATAAATGGTCCTTTTACATTTCGTTTCTCACCCGTAAAAACCGGGAGCGGGGCCGGTCCTGGTCCCGGTCCCGGTATCGGTCCTGGTCCCGGTCCTGGTTTACGTGCCTATCTGTACACACGCAGACAGAAGTAGAAGGGCTTTCACGCTCCTACTCGCTTAAGCTCTGCTGGAGAGACTCTGTGTGAAAGGAAATGTTAAAGAAAGGGAATGGCTTTGGCTTTGGCTTTGAACCATACCATGGCAGGGCACTGGGAGGGCAGAGCGGAATGGTGACAAAAGAAAGGTATAGCCTCAAGTTGTTTGTGTGTGGTCGTGGTCGTGGTTCACATGCACGGAAACAAAGTGAGAGAAAGTTCCATGGGTTCCTTTCACCGTCGCTTTTGTGCCTGCTCCCTCTGCCTTCTTCCCACGACTTGTCTTAAATACTTAAATGTCCAAGTGGAAGTCAAGATCGAACACGAGAATTGGAGGACTCCGTTGAAATTGGGACTGTCGGAGATGTAGTAGTCGTAGTAGTAGTAGTTATTGAGCTGGAATAAATCAATGACATTGTTTTAACTTGGACAATCCAATGATGTATGAGCCTCCCGTATACATACTTCACAGCTCCACTCACCTACTTTTCGCCCTTGCTCGCACCGCGTCTCACAGAGGCGCCATCCTTTTGTTTAATCCCAGAATTGACTTTGATTTTGAACCACTAATTTAAATGTAGAGAGAACTTAGCGGGAGATTCCCCATTGTATAGATATATGTGTAGCATGGAATGCATATACCTACGACGCTCTCAAAGTTTTAAACTAGTTTAATAATCTGTAATATAAAGAAAAGGATATCGTATTTTCATATGTACCTTCATATCTTACGAATGGTTGTCACCATGTCCAGGGCCGGACGAAGGAATTGGTTTTAGGCAGCAATTTGTTTCCATACAAAAACCACCATTTTGATCGGATTTTATTGATGGTTTTCTTTGGTAAAGCAAAATGTTGTATTTACATGTTTTAGAAAAGTGCAAAATGTTCGATTTACTTGATTCAGAAAAGTGCTCAATGTTCTATTTACATGTTTTGAGAAAAGTGGAAAATGTTTTATTTCCAAGTTTTTTAAAAGTGCCAAAAATTGCATTTGCATGTTTTTGAAAAGTCTCCATATTCTTTTTACATATTTTTGAAAACTGCAAAATGTTCCATTTACATGTTTTGAGAAAATTTAAGCTGCCTGCGCTGGCCGTATTATCCGTCGTCCGGCCCTGACAATGTCCTGCCATAGACACAGGCATATAACTTTCTAGCAATGAAATAATGTCCTGTTGCACTTTGAGTATAAAGTCTGAGCCTCAAGTTGTACTAAAATAACACATATCCGTAATGTGTTTTAATTTGCATTGTTCTCGCCCAGAGTTAGACAGGTACTGGAGCTGGTACTGGAGCTGGTACTGGTAATGGTAATGGTAAACCTAATGAAACAGTTTAAACAGGGAAAGTTGGGAGGAGTGCATGCATGTTAAAAGGATGGGAGCGTTGGAAATGGTGGAAGTGGAAATGAAGGCGAGACAAAGTCTGGGAGTACTGCACAATAAATCTTTTATGATGAATTGTCATTTCACCCAATAAATCCCGCAGAGTTCATGAACTTATCGTTAGCGTTGAGGTTCGCACTGAGGCTCAATTTGGGTTCTATATTCTCAACTCCTTATTTCCACCGAGACCGAGACACCGCGAACACGATCCGATCCGAGAAAGCATTCCCTCATCCTAATTTCCTTTGTCCCCCGATTCAATTTAAATAGTAGTGCCAAGTTCAGCGATGCATCTAACTGTCCTCCTCAGTCTCAAATCCAAGTTTCCTCGTCAAGAGGCAGCAAAGGCTAAAAGCGGAAAAGAGTTCTCCGGTAAGACGCGATATGATGTGAGGAAATAAACCATCGTGTCACATCATCATGGCGTGTGTGGTATTTCGACAATAAATTAATCCAATAATTCTAATTTATAATTTCTAAAATCCTCACCAAAATAATGTGTGAACTGGGTCCTCATCCAATGTATAGCTGTCTTCTCCTCTAATATTTAATTTTAATTTCACACTACATTTCCCCGCCATTTTGCATTTTGATGTGGGTTTGTCCTGGTCCTGGCTATGAGACGTGCATAAACAGATTGAAATTTTGCAATGCTTCTCTAATCCTAATCCACGACATGCATAATATTATGTGCGCCAAAGTCAAATTGAACTCTTACCCTTTTAAGTTCAGGGAGAAGGTGACCCAAACGGTTTAGAAAGTTGTAGTAAAAAATGACTCAACTTAATTCAACTACAGGAAAAGAATAGTCTACTTTACAATTTTCATTATTTAACCAATTGGTGAATTGGTCCCCATTGTGATTGTGACCAAGAAACTTATTTCATAGACATTTTTTTTGGTTGTAAAAAAAATGCAAAAGTTTTTTCAAAAAAAGGACCATGACTCTGACTGTTGCGATAAGAGAGAGAGAGATTTTAACTTTATGAAAAAAAGTTTGTGTGGATGGGTGTGTGTAACAACATGTGGACTCTCATGCTTTCTTTCTTTCTTTCTTTCTTTTTGTACGTGAAACTTTTTAGGTGGTCAAGATGCTGGTGATGGTGGTGGTGATATTTGCAGTTTTATGGCTTCCATACCGAGGAATGCTCGTCTACAATTCCTTTGCATCCATGTTCAATGGAAAACCTTTAATGGACCTATGGTTCCTCATGCTCGCCAAAACTTGTGTCTATATTAACTGGTGAGCTCCGCTTAATCATTTTTCTTGTTGTGCCCTCTCTTCAAAAATTTTCTTTTATGACCATAAAGAAGTTTTACGAATTTACGAGTTAACCTTCCCACATAAAAAGAAAATAAAAAAAATAAAGAAATAGAAATAAGTATAAAGAGTTAGTGAGTCTCTAAAACATAATATTATTAAAAGTACTCAGGAAACTGAAGAAGCAGTGAAGAGTAATCGTGACATGTCACAAGATAATCAAAAAATATGCTTTCTTTTACACTCAAATATTCCCCTACAATATTCTGTCCTCTCTCTCTCTCCGTTTGATCAATATCGTCTGTGAAGAACCAAAATGACCCATACCCAGTTTAAGCTACAGTCAAAATGAGCTATGTCATAAAAAAAAATGAGACACAAGCGTCAAATGTTAATTAGGAGTTTTTGAATAGTGTAAAATGTTTTATTTACATGTTTTCGAAAATGTGCAAAATGTTTGAAACTTAATTTAACGTCCGATTATCAGCAAATGCTCTTACAGACAGTTCATTGGGAAATGTGTGTTGTGTTGATATCTTTCCTATCTCTTCTAAGTAGCCGAGCATTCTTACCCAACTCTGGACACCCCACTACACTACTCTCACAAGGGAATGACGCGACATGACCGACCCCGAATTTGGAAAGACCTATTTCAAAAAATCAGGCTACTTTTAAATAGTATAGATCCAAAGTAACTCGAGTGCATTTTGCTTCGTTTGCATAGAATACCGCAACAAAGTTCAAAAAAATTCAAATTTTAAAACTTTGCCGCCCTGTAGCTTCTACAGTTCTTAAACGATTTTGATGAAATTTGATTTTTTCTGATTCTAAGGCCGTTATCTATAAAGTAGTTTCAGGATTTTTGAGAATTCGAAAATTTTATATTTTTTGAAAAAAATCTAGGAAACCTATATTTTTGAGGCCCGGTTTTTCAAACCAATTTTTCGGATAAAATTAAAATTTTCGAATTTTCAAAAATCCTGAAACTACTTTATAAATAACGGCCTTAGAATCAGAAAAAATCAAATTTCATCAAAATAAGTTAAGAACTGTAGAAGCTACAGGGCGGCAAAGTTTTAAAATTTGAATTTTTTTGAACTTTGTTGCGGTATTCTAGGCAAACTAAGCAAAATGCACTCGAGTTACTTTGGATCTATACTATTTAAAAGTAGCCTGATTTTTTGAAATAGGTCTTTCCAAATTCGGGGTCGGTCATGTCGCGTCATTCCCTTGTCAGTGACACAACCTCAGGATCTACAGCTTGGGTTTAAGCCTCGGCTAACCTTCGCTTCCCCTTTGGATTTCGTTTTATATGTTTTAGAGTAGGTACTGATGTTCTACAGAGTTGGTTCATGCCACCGTCTACTCGACTCAACGAGATAGTCAGATAACAACCACACAAGACCCTTACAAGCTTTTCTTAATTTTAACAATTCAAATTCAAATTAATAATTGTATGCAACTATTCTAATAACTTATAAATTCAAACTATGAGGTAGAGTGAGCGATTGGGACAGATTATTGGAGTCTTGAGGTTGCGTTGAAAGTACTTGTCTGCAGGCTTACTGTCCCCAGGGTGGTATGATTTCAGGTAAAGTATCCCCTCACGTTGTCTGACTGCCTCCCGCGCTCCTCCCCCAGTCCTCCCCCAGTCCTCCTCCTCTGCAAGCTTCTCTACCCCGCACGGCCCCAACGTAGGCGGGCACGAGGGCCATTCATCGAGTACGTCTGAGAGAGGGGGCACAAAAATAATGTGCTTCATCTCAGATTCGACCTCGACTACTTCGCGTTACGTGTAGATCGTGTAACCACTTTGCTACAGGAGCCGCCTTCTATTTACATGTTTTTTAAAAGTGCAAAATGTTCTATTTACATATTTTTGAAAAGTGCAAAATATTCTATTTACATGTTTTAGAAAAGTGCAAAATGTTCTTTTTACTTGATTCAGAAAAGTGGAAACTGTTCTATTTCAATATTTTTGGAAAGTGTAAAATGTTCTATTTACATATTTTTGAGAAGTGCAAAATATTCTATTTACGTTTTTTTGAAAAATGTAAAATGTCCTATTTACATGTTTTTGAAAAGTGTAAATTGTTCAATTTGCATATTTTTGAAAAGTGCAAAATGTTCTATTTAATTAAATACTCTGAAAACATGTTTCTAAAGTGTAGATAATGGATATTGTTTTTAGTTAAAAATGGATATGGGTCATTTTGGTTCTTCCCAGACGATATACAATTTGTTAACCTTTCTCCCTCTGGCTCTGGCTTGACACATAAAGTTGAGTGTGTACATTTGATTATGTCAACTTTAATACTTTTTTTCCCTCTATTTTAAATCCCAATCGATAGGAAATGGTATGGAATGAGCTCACTCGTGCGATTCCAAAGTTGACTTTTGACTATAATATATTACGTATTACGAGGATAATGTTCCTCTACTTATTGCTTCTATGGCTTTTCCTTTTCTTTGAGGCACTAAATCTTCCAGTTACTGATACATATTTCTGTATTCCGTGTCCCACGTACTTTTCCCTTAGCTTTCCTGTTTGTAGCATTTATGTGACATGTGTAGTTACATTACAGATTGGAATGCGAAGCCAAGGGCATAGAGAGAAGTTTACAGTTTACAGCCATACATTACAGTAGAACAGAAACTTAATATTCTGTGATTGCATAAACTTGGGAGCTCCAATACTTACTAATAAAATCCTCATAATCTGCTACAGAATACAATCATGGTTGAGAGTATGTTACTGATCGTACTGGTACTGGCTACTGGTTACTATGGTCAGGGCCGGACAAAGGAATTAATTTTAGGCAGCATTTTGATTCCATACAAAAACCATCATTTTGATTTTATTGATGATTTTCTTTGGTAAAGAAAAATGTTCTATTTACATATTTTAGAAAAGTGCAAAATATTATATTTGCTTGATTCTATGCATTTACATGTTTTTTTTAAAGCGTTAAATGTTTTATTTTCATGTTTTTGAAATGTACAAAATAATTTATTTGCATGTTTTTGAAAAGTGCAAAATGTTTCATTTACATGTTTTGAGAAAAGTGTTAAATGTTTTATTTGCATGTTTTTGAAATGTGAGAATAAATGTTTTTGCATGTTTTTGAAATGTACAAAATAATTTATTTGCTTGGTTTTGAAAAGTGCAAAATGTTTTATTTGCATGTTTTTGAAATGTGAGAATAAATGTTTTTGCATGTTTTTGAAATGTACAAAATAATTTATTTGCTTGGTTTTGAAAAGTCAGAATGTTCTATTTACATATTTTTGAAAAGTGTCAAAATGGTCCAGTTACATATTGTTTGAAAATTCATGCAGCATGGGCTGCCGGGGCTGGCAAAATTATCCGGCCCTGTCACTGGCTAGCTTATTAGTATTGTTAATTAGCGTGCTAACAAGACATACAAATTCCTCACAGAGCCCATAACGATTATTTTCATGGAAAGTAGTTTTGCGTTGTTGTAGTAAAATTTTCAAAAATCGAAATCGAAAGCAGGCGAAGTTCCAGTTTTGAGTACATGCCTGGATGGATTGGGAGTTTGGGAGGAAAGTTATGTAGAAACTTTGATACCTAGCTAAGCACTTTAATAGCCTCCATATATCTACACAGAGTTCATTTCAAACTCGAGAAGCCACAAACTTGAATTACTACGTAGTCGACTCTACGAGACGCACTGGTACTGGTTGAGACGAACACTGACTCATTGGGCAGGATCACAACTGACAAAAAAAGACTTTTATAATCTTTAATAAATCTAGAGGATTCTTGAGAGATAGAGACTCAAGGCTCCGCAATGAATTTCCTAAGCTTAACTCACTCACAGTTTAGAGTTCCAAAAATAGAGAAGAGGATGTTTGGAGCGTACACATATCGTCGGTGAAGAACCAAAATGACCCATATCCAATTTAAACTAAAATCAAAATGAGCTATGTCATAAAAACAAAATGAGAAACACGCGTAAAATGTTAATTATGAGTTTCTAAAAAGTGTAAAATGTTCTATTTGCATGTTTTTGAAAAGTGTAAAATGTTCTATATGAATGTTTTTCAAAAGTGCAAAATATTCTATTTGCATGTTTTTGAAAAGTGCAAAATATTCTATTTACATGTTTTTGAAAAGTGTAAAATGTTTTATTTACATGTTTTTGAAAAGTGTAAAATGTTTTATTTACATATTTTTGAAAAGGTGCAAAAATGTCTAATTCCATGTTTTTGAAAATTGCAAAATGTTCTATTCACATGTTTTTGATACGTGTAAAATGTTCATTAAAATGCTTTCAAGGCATATTTGAATATTTTTGTAGATAGTTGATATTGTTTTTAGCTACAATTTTATATGGGTCATTTTGGTACTTCACAGACGATATCTACTATCTACACAGTATGTACACAATGTATTAGAAAAGTCTTGATAAGAACACAAGCACAGATAACGCGGATAATGCCGATGCCGATGCGCTTGGGAAAGCCTTTAAAAATTGCTTCAATAAAATATATAGTTGACTATGTAGTTGACTCTAAATCTTGACGTGGATCTTTGCTGATCTTTAATCTTGAAATCCTAATTCAAGGTTTGGATTATTTACAAATCTATAGTTGCCGATTGCATTTGAATGTGTACATAATATTTTCTTCAGTCTCTAATCAATAATGTTTCTAACGTTTCTTTTTTAATAGTTATTTGGTTCGGCACAGATATTTGTTTGATCGCTCGATCCATTTTGGCTCTGCTACAATCTTAATTACCAATAAACGTGGGGGATATGACTATAAACCATTATCAGCAAGACTTTGTTGGTATACTGTTCCAATGGTGACATTTTCCTTATTTATGAGGCGGCAGGAATCTATTTGTGTCACTGGCCAATTCCAATATATGGGTTTGTATAGTGCACTGTTTTGTATTACGTTGCTTCGTTGGAATGCATTCTTTGAGGGTTGTGTTTCCAAACATTAATGGGTCTAATTTCGTAGACGATTTTTTCTTGCGTAGACGATGACGACTTGCTCTTTGGGGTTAATGTCGGCGTCGGCCCTTGGTCGTTGCCTATATAAACTTGCCATCAGCCAGAAACACACTACACGTCGCCAAAAATGTCATGTTACCCATACAATAAATAGATTAACTGCGGGTGAAATAATTTATTCAACTGTTTTGTTGCACACATTTTATTAATGAATGGAATTAATGAATCTTGGGAGAATTTGAGTTTAATTGTGGATGGTATGGTGATTCAATTAAAAAATAAAACCATCTTGTGATCTTTACTTTGTGTCATCTTGAAGGGAACAAATGGACATGAAAATCCATAATGTTCTTTGCATTTACATTTCCACGTCCAAACCCAAACCTGCCAAATAGTCGTACGTCGTATGTCTTAAGCACAGGAGAATTTGGTGTCGACCTCGATCTCGAGTCAGCGGAAAATCTCCATGTAACATTTATCAAGCTCTGCGTACTTTTATGGCAGACTCAATCTCTATATCGAATATCGAATTCGAATCGCTCATCAATTACACATGGAGATACATCTCGGAGATACGGATTCAGAATGACATATTGTTTTTAAATATTTTCGTAAATGTAAATTGCCCTTTCCGCCTTGGGACTGTCTGAGATAGAATGGAGGGGGGGGGGGTATAAATTATAGCTTGTGAGAAAAGTGTCATTTATGCGTGTTCCCTTGTAAGAACATGAATCGATATTTCAAAGTGCAAATCAAATCGTAGAAAATCCAAGGAGCGAACTAGTTGTACATATTTAATAATCTATTTTAAGGCTCAACTTTTTTATTCAGTTTTCTTTGGTGGACCGGAGCCGGAGCCGGAGCCGGAGCCGGATCCGAATCCGGAGCCAGAGCCAGACCATTAGACGGAAGGTAATGAGTAAAAACCGCGGTTCGGTTCTATAGCCCATCGTTTCTGTTGTTTGTAATATTTTCCCTAACTCTCTCTCTCTCTCTCTCTCTCTCTCTCTCTCCTCAGTACATTTCTTCATCATTTGTAGCAGTAACCGCCGTAGCCATAGTTCTAACGAGGCGCATAAAATGTGACTGTGCCCAACTAAACTAAACAGAGAGCCTATGTTGCCTATACCATCATCATTCAGGGCCGGACGAAGGAATTGCTTTTAGGCAGCAATTTGTTCCCATACAAAAACCACCATTTTGATTTTATTGATGGTTTTCTTTAGTGAAGCAAAATGTTGTATTTACATATTTCAGAAAAGTGCAAAATGTTTCTTTTACTTGATTCATAAAAGTGCTCAATGTTCTATTTACATGTTTTGAGAAAAGTGGAAAATTTTTTATTTACATGTTTTTGAAAAGTGCAAAATGTTCTTTTTGCTTGATTTAGAAAAGTGCAAAATGTTCTATTTACATGTTTTGAGAAAAGTGGAAAATGTTTTATTTCCATGTTTTTGAAATGTGCAAAACCTTTTATTTTGCATGTTTTTGAAAAGTCTCAACATTCTTTTTATATATTTTTGACAACTGCAAAATGTTCCATTTACATGTTTTTTGAAAATTCAAGCAGCGGGGGCTGCCTGCGCTGGCCGCATTATCCGGCCATGTCATCATTGTAGTTTGGAACTTACTCAACTGAAGAACTGTACTTACACCGAGCTACATAGTAATTTTGAGTATAAGATGACAATAAATTGAGGTGAAAGACACACTGAACAGTGGAAGTAGATACATAGAGTTTTTTTTTCAACTGTATATCTTACCGCTTTGGATTTTTGTTTACTAACTCTTCCTGAATTCCCGCTTTCACTTCCACTTCTTGTACTTTAAATTCCAGGATAAATTGAATTTTAAAACCTCGTAACCATAACTGGGATAGTTTCTTTTAAAAATTATGTACCATTACCCATATACATCCCTTCTTCTTTGTATCTTTCCCCGAATCCCTTTTACGACTCTGGCATGAACAGTAATAGATATACCTTGGAGAAAAGCACATGTTTTTCCTAGCAATTGTGTGTGTGTGTGCCTTTCTCCCGGGATGGAGGAAAACACAAAGATAAATACAAATACAACTTTCCCTCTGATCATGAGACTCAACGGAAATACATAATATTAAATGTACACAGAGGGAGAGAGAAAGAGACAATTTGAAAGGGTGATACTGAATACGAGACATTTAGTTTGGGTTCTATCATTTTAAAGTTACACTCTACAGTCCACATTTTAAAGGCTTACATGCATCCTGAGGGGATTGAGGTTTATTCAGAACGTATAACCGTAACAAGGGAGTAACATTCCATCTATCCAACTCGAAACAATGTAAGGTACATGTTATACGTAACACACACTAAAGCGAATAAGATTACGAACGACTTCGACTTGGACTACGAATACGACTATACGGCCATTCGAATTCCAGCCACCGGTATAGGCGTATAGGAGGAAGACGAGTGTCTTATATCTTTCATGCATATGTATACTTAAACAGTAGGAGTAAGCCAAAATGAAATAGCTGTATCTACTAACGTTTTTACTACCACACAATTTTATTTAAATATTTTTTTGACTGAGCAATGCGGAAGGCACTATCAGGGCCGGACGAAAGAATTGCTTTTAGGCAGACATTTGTTTCCAAGCGAAAACCACCATTTTGATTTATTGAAGTTTTACTTTGGTAAACAAAAATTTTGTATTTACATTGTTTTTCTTTTAGCTTAAAATGTTCTTTTTACTTGATTCAGAAAATTCCAAAATGTTCTATTTACTTGATTCAGAAAATTCTAAAATGTTCTATTTAAATCTTTTGAGAAAAGTGTTAAATGTTTTATCTGCATGTTTTTGAAAAGTGCAAAATAATTTATTTGCATATGTTTTTGAAAGTGCAAAATAATTTATTTGCATGTTTTTGAAAGTGCAAAATAATTTATTTGCATGTTTTTTAAAAAGTGCAAAATAATTTATTTGCATGTTTTTGAAATGTACAAAATAGTTTTTTTTGCATGTTTTTGAAAAGTGCAAAATGTTCCATTTAAGTACCACATGTTTTTTGAAAATTCAAGCAGCAGGGGCTACCTGCGCTGGCCACACTATATCCGGCCCTGGGCACTATAAAAAGTTAACTGTACTTCGCCGCTCAAAATGCAAAATCTTGAAATAAAAGGGTGCTTTTATCTCCAATTTTAAGCTTTCACTTCTTATCTTCATTGTCTATCCTAAAATCCTAATCCTTTTCTCAATGGGAAATTCAAAGATATTTTTCTTAAAACAGTTTCATTAGAAAAATTGTTCACGAGAAATAAATGAAGGGAGAATGAGTGAAAGAGCTCCTGTCTAGTGTAAGTGTCAGTAATAAATTGCACAGGTGTATGTAGGTTTGGTTGACGGTGACGGTCTCCATGAAATTGTTAATACGATTAGTACAGACATTATGGAACGGGACGACTTTCTTCGTTCCGGTTCCGACCTTCTTTCCAAAGAAACTTGTTATTTTAGCGCAAAATTTAATGGAGTGCGTAAGGAAAGTATAATTTAATTCTTAAAACTTTATCCCCCAATGCAATGCCCGTTCTCGAAAATGGGAAAGTTATTCTCCATATCAAATATATAGAGATATATAGCATAGTGTCGTGTGAGACACTTTTACTTTTGAGACAGTTTTATACAAGTTTGTAATATGGGACGGGCATTCAAATTAATTACAGGGGGACCTACACCAGGGATGAATCTTGACAAAATCCTGACTTTTCTTAACTATTGCAATATTAGGACATTCTCCATTTATACCTGTACGCGTCTGAAGCACAAGTTATTTTAATCCGTCCGACTACTGCTTTCTCCTTTAGCTTTTAGACAGACAGAGAGAGAGAAAGTAAATATTTATTTACAACTGACGCTCCGATTGCGCTTGCGATAAAACACAAGATACATTTTTCAGAAAACAGTTCACAACTTTTAAAAAATTGTAGAAATGTTTCATAATATTTCTTTTATGACAAACACAAACTAGCTACGAGATAAATTCATATTGTATAGATGATTATGAGCTATCAATGTAATAATTATATATTCCTATATGGAACCAACATATCGTCTGTGAAGAGCCAAAATGACCCATTTCCATTTTTAGCTAAAAACATTATGTACTATCTACTAAAATATTGTAATGTCTTCAAAGCATTTAAATATTTGATTTTGAACTTTTAAAAATTATGTAAATAGAACATTCTGGAATTTTCAAAAACATGGAAATAGAGCATTTTACACTTTTCAAAAACATGTAAATAGAACATTTTACACTTGTCAAAAATAAGTAAATAGAATATTTTACACTTTTCAAAAACATCAAAATAGAAGAATTTGCGCTTTTCAAAAACTTGTAATTAACATCTTACGCATGTTTCTTATTTTGATTTTTATGACATAGCTCATTTTGATTGTAGCTTAAATTTGGATATGGGTCATTTTGGTTCTTCACAGACGATATATATTATTATACGTCAAAGCCAGAAGGAAAAAAAAATACATTCAAGTTGATTATGACATGATTCGCTATAATATTTGGTACAGAGGAAGGAAAAAATGGGGAAATAATCATGATCGATTTTTCCTTGAAGCCTTTAGCCTTTTCTTTGTTTGTTACACTCTTTCTGCATCAGTGCTTCCTATCAGCCTGTTGTTGTTGTTGTTATTGTTATTATTTTTTATAGCTAACTAAACTGATAAAGATGTACGTTGCACCTCCCGATGCCGATAATAAAGCAATGGATGAGGCAGAATATCTTTTACAGGCTCAACTCAACCCAAGTTTTTGGTAAATGTATAGTAGTACATAGTAGAAAGAATATTTCTTTTAGTTCTGAATCGATTCCTAATTTGCTTCTTGTTGAACAAATATTTGCATATTCAATGAGCGGGTTGTTATTTCCTCAATTCAACTCTTACAACAAGCACACTCTTTAAATTAGATAAAAGTCCGCCTATGCTCCGCTCTTTGGATGTGTCTGCGTGCACGTGTGTTGATTGCGAGAATAATAATTAATGGGGTGTGTCAATAAACGCCTTTGCAAAATACATGCAATTACAATTTTCACCTACTAAACAGGCGCGCTAAACCTCCGAGCCCGAACCCGGAGCCCGGAGAAAGTCACAGCTAAAGATTTCCTATACCGTGTAGTTGGATTTCCATAAGGCCGGACGAAGGATTTGCTTTTAGGCAGAAATTTGGTTCCATACAAAAACATACATTCCAATTTTATTGATGGTTTTCCTTGGTAAAGCAAAATGTTGTATTTACACGTTTTAGAAAAGTGAAAAATGTTCCATTTAATTGATTCAAAAAAGTGCTCAATGTTCTATTTACATGTTTTGAGAAAAGTGGAAAATGTTTTATTTCCATGTTTTAAAAAAATCCAAGGTTATTTTATCACAACTTCTATCGTACATGATAATGCATAACTATGTCCCATCATTCATGCGAGAAGCTCGTACTGTGCTGATCTACAAATCTGGAGATATTAAAAGTTCAAAAAACTGGCGTCCAATAACTGTAAGCTCTGTTTTACGACGCATCATGGAAAAAGTTCTGGATAGTGACTTAAGGGATTACTTCACCCTTAATGACAATCAACGCGGCTTCACAAACACTGCAGGCACATTAATTAACACCACCTTGGTTAGCGAATGTCTTAAGAAGGCCAGAAAAGACAAGACAGACTGCACGATTATCTTTGGGGACATCACCCAGGCGTTTGACAGTGTTGGACATGCGCATGTATTCAACCAAATACAATCTAAACCAGCGCCATCTTTACTAAAACACCTTGTTTGCAGTTTAGCTAGTGGCAATTACACTCGTATTACTACTACTGAAGGCAAATCAAATCCCATAAAATTTGAGCGGGGGGTAATGCAAGGAAGTCCAATTTCACCATTTCTATTTAATGTTGCAATTGACCCCATGATACATGATTTGAGTGAGAAAGAAGTTGCAGATAAGTTTGGATTTTCTCTGCACCCCCTACATGAAAATGTGTCTAATGCTGAATTTGCAGATGATACAGGAATGTTTGGGAATTCAAGACATTCAGCTATTGAGCTTTACCAGCAGAGCACAGAATCTTTAGCTGTTATTGGTCTTCACATGAATCCCTTAAAAAGTGCTGCTATCAGTATTGTGAAAGGCAAAATGTGCCAGGATCCCCTTCAAGTAGGTGCTGACGAGTACATCCATTGTATCGGACCTGAAGATGTTATAAAATATTTAGGAGTGACCTTCACTGATTGTATAGTTGTTGACGAAAGCAAGGTCATAAAAAAATTCAGTGAAAAAGTTGAAAAGTTGACATCCACCCCAATGCTGAGACCAGATCAGAAATTAAAAGTTCTGAAATCTTATTTATGGCCCACCCTAGTTTATCCATTCCAGAATGCCCCACTTGCAAAGTTGTCTACAAAATTTTTAGATTCCATTGATAAAATAATTCGTAGTTCTGTTAAGGAATTTATTGGTATTCCTACAAGTACCCCAACTAGCATGCTGTACTCTAGCTCAAAGGTGAAAGGGTTAGGCCTAATTCGTGCTAAATGGGAAGCTGGAATCCAAAACTTTAATGCTCTTGAAATTTTATCAAATTCTGGCCACGCTTTGATCCACGAGGTGAAGGATTTGGAAATTGAAAAATCATATTGTTTAGATTTTCTTGGTGTGCCATCTGAAGAAAGGCAACTTATGGCTGAGCACAAGGGGAAAAATAGTAAATTTATCCGTGATCACTTACAAAGCTTGGAATATGATACCTGGTGCAAGTTACCACAAAAAGGACAAGGTGTAATCCAATTTCAAGAATGTCCATATGCTAACAAATGGATTCATTCCAAAAATGGGCTTTCGTCATCCGAATGGATCACTGCTATTAAAATGGTGGGAAATGTACTACCAATTAATGCCATCCCTCGACCCGACCAAGGATCCCTTTATTGCCGACATGGTTGTAAGGAGATTGAAACGATAGGACATATCCTTGGCCGTTGCCCTCGTGGAGAGCTAATTCGTAATAACCGACATCATGCAGTACGCCGTTTAATTGCTGAAGCCATGCAAACATTAGGGTGGAAAGTTCTTCAGGAAGTTGAATGTAGTGGAGATGGCTCGCGGCGAGTTGACATAATTGCTTACAACTTAGGAACAAAGAAAGGAATTATACTTGATCCAACCGTTCGTATGGAACAGAATGACACAAATCAATCGGAGGCTGTACATCAAGAGAAAAAAAGAATTTATGACCCATGCATCCCCTATTTCAAACAGAAACTCGGGCTTACTGAAATCGAAGTGATAGGGCTCTACATTGGGTCTCGTGGAACGATTTCCAAATTTTTCCTCAACTTTATGAAATCGCATTGTCTACTTAGCACGCTGATTGAAGACATAGTGATCTCTGTTTTGAAGAAATCAGTTCAAATTTGTGTGCATCATTTATATTCTTCTGTGCCTACTGATTAATTTTTGAAATTTACTATGATGATAACATTAACAAGTAATATTTGTATCTAACAAAGCTATGCTACGTATACTGAGTCCTTTGGGCTATCGTCGTTGGGCGACAGTGTCAAGTTTATTTTAATAAAATTGTCTTTCTCTCTGTACAAGAAGATTTATTTTGCAACTTTTTGAAAAGTCTCGACAGTTCGACACTCTTTTTACATATTTTTGAAAAGTGCTCAATGTTCCATTTACATGTTTTGGGAAAATTCAACCAGTGGGGGCTGCCTGCGCTGGCCGCATTATCCGACCCTGGTGATTTCCCTTTGGCCCAGCGTACGTGCGTATCTTCACAGGTAGAGAGTATGAATTTTCCCAGAAGGCTTTTCACGTCCTGCTTCCTGCATTTTTAGTTTCACTCATATGGATAGAAGGAAGAAAAATATCCAAGTCATTGACTTTAACTTTAGATACACTGGATGTGAGTTTGTAAACTGCCACAGGACATTTGGCCATCATTAGTCTGTAATTACATTGGTAATTTGATCAGAATTTTGAAGACGACGTGAGACAAAAAAAAGATCAAAAATGTGGCGTAGAAATCTATACTTATGTAGATGTTAAAAATAAAAGTTTGGGATGGATAGAGATGGTAAATTGATTAAGTTTACACCCAAAATGGAGTTGAACAACCCTTGGACAAGGGCAGCGGAAATACCAAAGCAAAACAATTTTAGACAAATATACGAGTGAGTTGGAGTTGGGCCTACGCAAAGATGAGGGTCTTGGCGTTGCATTCACATGGCATAGTTTTGTGAATTGCAGAGAGTGCAGAGTTTGTGGCTTGAAGAGTTTCCTATTTCCTACAGCATTGGGTACACATAATAAAAATTCATAGTGTAGCTCACCGTCAGAGATTGAGTCTTACTTGATGATACAGTCTCGAGAGTAAGTTAATAAATAATTTCCACTCCATAATACAAACTACAAGACGAGAATGTTGACTGTTCATCATGGTCATAGAATTCCGGGAAAGATAATATCGGGATGGTACAGGGGAGACGAGGATCTATTCAACCGAATTCGAAAGAGCGTACATACATCTACTATGAGCATCCTGCACCGTACCTTACTACCAACGGGGATGATACTACATGGCACGCTCGTCCCGCCGCACCGACCCCGGCCCCGGCCCCGGCACGGAACACTGATTCTGAGAGGAAAATTCGTACATTCTCAGGCTGAGGCAGAATCCAAGAACACAATGCAAACCTTATAGTGGCCACACACTCTCATCCCGTCTTGTAATCCTTGTTTATATTACCATTTATCTCCGAAACGACGGCCCATCTTCTCCGTCTTGGTCTCCCTCACATTTACCTAAACAAAGCTCTACAACTCTCAAAACTTATTTCAAAGGAGTTTCAACGTGTGGTGGGTGGTATATCGTCTGTGAAGAGCCAAAATGACCCATATCCATTTGTAGCTAAAAACAATATCCACTATCTACAAAAATATTCAAATATGTCTTGAGAGCATTTAAATAGAATATTGAGCATTTTTTAAAGACGTAAATAGAACATTTTGCAGTTTTCAAAAACATGTAAATGGAACATTTTGCACATTTCAAAAGCATGTAAATAGAACATTTGAAGCTTTTTAAAATTATGCAAATAGATCATTTTACACTTTTCAAAAACATGTGAATAAAAATTTTTGCACATTTCAAAAACATGCAAATAGAACATTTGAAGCTTTTTAAAATTATGCAAATAGAACATTTTACACTTTTCAAAAACATGTGAATAAAAAATTTTGCACATTTCAAAAACATGTAAATAGAACATTTCACACTTTTCAAAACCTCGTAATTAAAATTTTACGCATGTTTCTCATTTTGTTTTTATGACATAGCTCCTTTTGATTCCAGTTTAAATTGGATATGGGTCATTTTGGTTCTTCACAGACGATATGGATTTGGAACATGCACTAGAATGGAGAATCCCACCGCAGAGTAGATATCTACTCTCTCGCACGAATTCGTATTCGTTTGTATAGGGTGGGAGGAAACGTCAATAGACAGAGTCCAGAGTTCCAGAGTACATGATAATGATCAGGGAAAGAGGGATATTGTTGTGCTTGTAAAATTCCTTTGTGTTGTTAGTTTTTGTTTAGTTTGTTTAAATTGTGTAGGGACATGGTCGTACGCACATATCATGAACTGTATATCTGCGTCGTGTATGGAGTCATGGAGGGAGGGAGGTAGTGTGTGTAGCTAATCGGATTTTGTCAGATCTCGCAAGTCAAACTGTTACTATTATTACAAGCGCTTGTCCTCTCTGTAGCTCAGTTTGTGTGGAGTTTACATATGTAGTAGCTCCCTAATATTAAATGGAATGCTCCGAGCGAAATAACTATGACGGTAATTGAAATGGAAGAGGTTCTAAAAAGAGAGAGAGAATCAGAGACGGTATGGAGGGGGAGGGGCAGGGAAGGAGATACGAGTCAGTCTCTCTAGAGTTGTATGCATTCTTGAGCAGTGCCTCACGAGCAGCCCGCATGAAGTGATCATTCAGGTTTTGAACGAGATGTCGATGCCTGACTTACGATTAGTCTTGTAACACCATAGCCTACTTGATTAAGTTCATACCCAAAAAGTTTTTAATTTGGTGAGTTTATTCCGCCAGATGTCACAGTAACTGGGGCTTGATTCCCATACTCCAGCATGCGCGGCAGCTTAAAGAACTGGTTTTGAAGTGGTTTTAGGGAGCAATTTGTTTCTATACAAAAACCACCATTTTGATTTTATTGATGGTTTTCTTTGGTAAAGCAAAATGTCCTATTTACATGTTTTTGAAAAGTGCAAAATGTTCGATTTACATGTTTTAGAAAAGTGCAAAGTGTTCTATTTATTTTTGATTCAGAAAAGGTCAAAATTTTCTATTTACGTATTTTGAGAAAAGTGTAAAATGTTTTATTTCCATGTTTTTGAAAAGTGTAAAATATTTTATTTGCATATTTTTGAAATGTGCAAAAATATTTATTTGTATCTTTTGTAAAAATCCAAATCTTCTATATATATGTGGGACCGCCATATAAGACAGTTGAGTATGTGCGCATATTACAAACTAAAAAAAAACAACAAGCATTAGCATTTTAGTGGGACATTTTAAATGTCTGTACAATTCAAACCAGTAAAAAACATTCTATCTACACCATAATTCACTTATTACTGTTAATTATTACGGTGAAAAAAATTCAAGACGAGAAACAAAATTGAGCTCATTGTGAGCCAACAAAAATAAGTTGAAATACTCGTTCAAAACCTGAACGTCATACCGGTTTCTCGTGAGACAAGTTGGCTTTGGTAATGGTAATATTAGTATTTGTGTATGGTGTGGTCGTGTACGGGAACAGGAACGGGACGAGGAGCGTAGTTGGTGGGTCGATAGCCTCCTACTGGACAACATCTTATTTTTACACTCACAACTTGAGCCATCTCCATCCATGAAATACTCATCTGGCTGAAAGCTCGGGATTCTAGAATATCTTCTTCTTCCTCTCCACGTCCGCACATCTCTCGCCTTCATCTTCATCTTTGTTTGTAGTTTTCTTTCTCTCGACTATTTACTATGTGTACATACGACATGGAAGTAAATCCAGGATCGACATGAACGCACATAACCACAATTTTGATTCGCTTTCTCTCCTGTCAATCTATAGATCTCGTCTCTCGTTATACTTACGTTGGAGTCACGCCTGTGCACTAGCTGTGAGCAATCTTGTCATAACTGTATAGTTATCAGTATACAGTATACTACACAGGCATCTGTGATCAGTTCTGATAAATTGACGTTAATATTTTTTGTATATAGAAGGCATATTGTTCGACTGTGACTGTACTGTATCAACCAGAAAAATAATATGGCTTTCTTTTACAACTCTCAGATTCCTGCCTTGCTTGCTGCAATTCTTTTAACCCATTAGATATAATATTTGTGAGGGGATTGGTGCGGTTCTTGTTAGGGAACTTGTGGGCATCTTCTGGGTGCAATTAAGTGACATTGACTGCAGCGGTTATAGCTCCATCGGTCATTTGATACTTTCGTTTATTGATATCTTCCTTTTTAGTGTATCTGAACAGGAACCATTCCGCCTCTGCCTTTGTATTTTCCGTGTCCCAATAAAATTAAAAACAAACCCACCATTTTTTAGGGGGCAACAACAATACTTTTTCATGGGAATGAGCTTTCCATTTCCATCCCCACCCCTCCCTCTCACCCAGGGCCGGACGAAGGAATTGGTTTTAGGGAGCAATTTGTTTCCATGTAAAAACCGCCATTTTGATTTTATTGATAGTTTTCTTTGGTAGAGAAAAATGTTGTATTTACATGTTTTAGAAAAGTTCAAAATGTTATTTTTACTTGATTCTGAAAATTGCAAAATGTTCCATTTACATGTTTTGAGAAAAGTGGAAAATGTTTTATTACCATGTTTTTGAAATGTACAAAAACTTTTATTTGCATGTTTTTGAAAAGTCAAAATCTTCTGTTTACACATTTTTGAAAACCGCAAAATGTTCCATTTACATGTTTTTTAAAAATTCAAACAGCGGGGGCTGCCTGCGCTGGCCGCATTATCCGGCACTGCTCTCCCCCCCCCCCCAATACCGAGTACTGACATTACCATAATGGATTCCACTAACTTTAAGTTGCGAGGATTTACCCGATTTTTTTATTATTTTTAACAGTATGTAACAAGGATTTTGCAAACATGAAACTTTTCCAGGATAATTTGAAGAATTGTCTCAGTTTTTGTCATTTCAAGGACTCACGCCTCGCGAGGAGGTAAACGTAGACAGTTGGGGTACGTGTGAGAGCGATAGAATATAAACATTTTATGGAGGCCGTGTAGCAGATGTAAAAAAAATGTGCGAGAAAAAAAAACAAGAGTATGACTTTGGAGGGAGGGGGTGTGGGTGGCCGTCCGACGCCGGTTTTGTATTCACTGAGCGCTTCAAAGCTGGTTGCACATAAGTGCAATTACATTTATTTATCGCCACTTTCACCCAGAGAAAGCTGATAGGCCATGAAAATTTGATACGGAAATAGGAGCTCATCAATTGGACATGTCAAAGTGAGGGCTGTATGATGATGGCACTCGGCTCACTCTCCGTATGCTCCCAAATAGATGAGAGAATGTTATTTTACTCATCCATTATACATGTCTTGTTCAGTGAAGCCTTTACAAGCCCAATCAGACCGGCCTGGCCAGAAAAATACATGAACATCAACGGCAGGGCCGGATAATGTGGCCAGCGCAGGCAGCCCCCGCTCCCTGAATTTTCAAAAAACATGTAAATGGAACATTTTGCAATTTTCAAAAGCAGGCAAACAAAGTATTTTGACTTTTCAAAAACACGCAAAATCAAAATTTTTGTACATTTCAAAAACATGGAAATAAAACACTTTGCACTTTTCTGAATCAAATAAATCGAACATTTTGCACTTTTCTAAAACACGTAAATACAACATTTTGCTTTACCAAAGAAAACCATCAATAAAATCCGATCAAAATGGTGGTTTTTGTATGAAAACAAAATGCTGCCTAAAACCAATTCCTTTGTCCGGCCCTGATCAACTCCAGACTCCACAGCTTCAGCATCTACATACATCGCACGTTGTGTTATTCCACATTGCGGCCTGTAACCTGTCTCAGCGCCGAACCATAAGAGTTTCGGATCGTCAGAGATATGGTGGGGAATTGGGGAAGCTAATAGAAATCAACAGCTCTATGTCTCGACCCTGCCCAATTTATAAGAAGAAAAAGTAAATGGTTTTTGTGCCCACAAAATTAATTTCACACAGTGCCCTCCAGCCCTGAATAACTCATCAATAAAATACGTAGGATCCGTTTCTGGCCGACTTTCTTTCAAGTCACACGTAATGCAATTATAACCAATATTGATAGAACATCTCTTGCGTCGTTGAATTCGAATTATAAATCAAAAGCCTTCCAATTATATGGGTCGTCTTTATATAGTACATAGCCTAGCTTCCCCCCAAGGCCCGAAACCGAAACTAAATAAATGTGATGTTTCTATTTGAATTCCAGAAATGGAAGTTCAAGTTACAAAAAGAAATTAATGAATTTTTGTCTTTTAATAAGTTGAGAAGGTACGGCTCCGTAGGGATGCGTATGATTGGGGTTGAGGGAAACCAAATTAAATTTGTTGTATCGTTCCACTCTCAAAAGGGAATCTCCTCGCTGTAGACATCCACACACATGCACCTTTGACTTGGCCGTGGATGGAATTCGAATCCGAGTCAGACTTGGGATGTGACTGTAGATTGTACAGGACGAGCAGCATGCAGGCCACATGCTTTCTAAGTGAATTTTTTGTGAGTGGATTCCAAATGTTTGACGGTCAAGCGGTGCGTGTGAGGATTGCAAAAATGTTTGAGCAGTGCTTTTAAAGTTATCATCTCGTCCTCAGCTGGGCTTACCACTCTTTGCACAGAGGACTAACTTAACTGGATGTGTAAACTTTGGCTGTCTCACTTTCTTGGACCACCACGTGACACCAGAACCAGAACCAGACCAGCTGTTCCCCAGATGACACTTTCCAGTGTCTAGAAAATTCACGTTTCAAACAGTCCACAGCAAAAGGGGCTCCAAGTTCTGCTAAAAGTACGATGAGACCGAGAGACAGACTCTTATAAAGCAGTGGAATTAATGGAAGGTGACGTGATATACTGAACTAGAGGGTATCATCTGTGAAACATGCGTCAAATGTTAACTAAGAGTTTTTGAAAAAACTTAAAATGTTCTATTTTCATGTTTTTCATCAGTGTAAAATGTCATATTTGTATGTTTTTGAAATGGTGCAAAATGTTCTAATTCCGTGTTTTTGAAAATGTGCAAAATGTTCTAATTTCGTGTTTTTGAAAATGTGTAAAATGTTCTAATTCCGTGTTTTTGAAAATGTGTAAAATGTTCTAATTCCGTGTTTTTGAAAATGTGCAAAATGTTCTAATTCCGTGTTTTTGAAAATGTGCAAAATGTTGTAATTCCATGGTTTTGAAAAAGTGCAAAATGATCTAATTCCATGTTTTTGAAAATGTGCAAAATGTTCTAATTCCGTGTTTTTGAAAATGTGCAAAATGTTCTAATTCCGTGTTTTTGAAAATGTGCAAAATGTTCTAATTCCATGTTTTTGAAAAGGTTTAAAATGTTCTAATTCCATGGTTTTAAAACTGTGTGAAATATTTAGATTCTAGTTCAGTATATGACGTGGTGACGTGGTGGGGGGGGGGGGGGGAGGAGTGCAGGGGGTTTACGTGGATAGAGTACTTTGACATGACTCCCATTATTTCCAATTGGTACTCGAGACAAAAAAGAATGGGAAATTAAAGTCTGCATAATGATGTCATTATTTGGTCCATGTCCTTCTCTAATCTGCATTTCAACCCTTGTCTTCACGTAATTATCAAAATGAACAGATCCTACGTCATCTTACGTAGGATCTGGCGGACGGAGTCAGACCGCAGCATCTTGCATGAACATACACGTGAGACTCAAACAAAATTTGATGGGGAAGACGGGAAGAAAAGAAAAAGAATGTGGTTTAAATTCCGGAAATGTAGCAGTAAAAGTCTTGTACTCCGAGTCTGATTGTGAGTGGTGCAAAGATTAAAATGAAAAGGATGTGAGCCTCTGTTATATCCTTTCATTCTCACAATCTAACAATTTATTATTTTACTTGTTGGGGAAGTGGAGCTAAGGCAAAATTAGGAGCCAGTCTTTCAGTCTTCCAGAGACCAAGACAATTCCAGCAGAACAGACGCCGTAGTCTCTGTCTGAATTGTGTGTCAAGCACAATTTTTGACTCCCATTTACATCCATGATATCACACAAGGAGCTACTAGAAAACTAGTATTAGTTCCACTTTCACAGATATCACATTAAATTTAATGTATCTCTGCGTGCAGCCTGGAAGCCTGGGACTTTACACACAATATGTGCATCCAGTATCCATATGCAGCCCTTCTTTCACTCAGTACTTTCCCCCTTTTTTTTGGTTAGAGCTGCTCTGACTCTCCTACTAGAAATTACGATGCAATATTTGGGAAACCTATAGATACATATAGATATTTTGGAAAACAAATTACAAATTATATGCAGAGTGAAAAATTCGCTCCACAGCAGCTCGGGCTGCATATTCTTCCATGTTCAAAGTTTGACGTAGGAAATTCTCATGGAAAAAGGTCCCGCGTTGGTCTTGGTGTTGGTCTCACCATGACGTGAGAGAAAGTGAAGACTATTATTCCAAGCCTCACGCAAGGATAAAACCTCGCGTAAATTAATACATAATATCCCGTCCTTCATCACGTGGCTCGTCTAGTGGCGGGCTGGACTCTAATTGAGGAAGTCATGCTGAACTGTACATGCACTAAACTAAACGCATTCAGCTCTATTGAAACTCTCTCTCTCGAAGAACAGGGCCGGATAATGCGGCGAGCGCAGGCAGCCCCCGCTCCTTGAATTTAAAAAAAACATTTAAATGGAACATTTTGCACTTTTCAAAAATATGTAAAAAACCAATATTGAGACTTTTCAAAAACATTCAATTAAATTTTATTTGCACGTTTCAAAAACATGAAAATAAAACATTTTGCATTTTTCAAAAATATGCACAAAGAATATTTTGAATTTTCAAAAATATGTAAAAAGAATATTGAGACTTTTCAAAAACATGCAAATAAATTTTTTTGTACATTTCAAAAACATGGAAATAAAACATTTTCCACTTTTCTCAAAACATGTAAATAGAACATTGAGCACTTTTCCAAATCAAGTAAATGGAAAATATTGCACTTTTCTAAAACATGTAAATACAACATTTTACTTTACAAAGAAAACCATCAAGAAAATCAAGATAGTGGTTTTTGCATGAAAACAAATGGCTGCCCAAAACCAATTCCTTCGTCCGGCCCTGTCGCAGAATTCCGCTCTCCACAGTTTCCAAATGTAAATAGCCATCCGAATTTTTAGTACGTCTCTTTGAGAGAGGGTGAAAGCTAATAAAAAATAATTACAGAATTCAAAGCAACGCCGGAGTCGGAGTCACTGTCTCTGTTCCGGCTACAAACGTTTCGGCTAACAACGAACAAGGCTGTGTACATGTTTAGTAATTACACGTTTAAGTGTAGAGATGTTGCGAAGCCGGGAGCTGGAGCTATGGGGTAGACCAATGACACGGCTCTACTCCTTCTCATCGTCAGTACTCAAGTTTTACCTACACACACACACACACACACACACACAGAAGTTTAGGCTTTGTAATTATTTCGTAAAACTGACAGCGTCAAGTTCGGAGTAGGAGCTGAACTGGAGGTTTTTTACGCATTTTGACTTGACTACTTGACCAGTCCCACTGAGGCACACGTATTTGATAATTGCATGAAAAATACTACTCACAGAGATTTCCCCATTTGCGTAGCATTGCACGAGGACGAGGAAGATCACTACAGAATTTTATCCGCTCCCAACAGATACTTCCCCGAATATAATAATTAGAAGCCTTATCATTAGGGAGACAAATTGAGCTTCAATATTCAACGGCTACGGTTCAACCCACTTGCTATACTCATATATACGTATGATCCTACTTCCCCATGCAGAGCGTGTAGCCATCCTGAAATGCATTGTATAATTTGCCAGTACCAGGGGAGACTTGTCTCATGGACAGAGACAGAGAAAATAGGAGCGTGTTTCGAGATGTGAAATGGGAATAATAATGGGATGAGTTAGGCGAAGGAGTGAGGACAGGAAGATTCAGACATGTTACATTACATTCACATTAGGCAGTAGACTGAATCCATGAAATACATGGGAAATCTTGACGGGGAAAGCTTGAAAGAAAAAGAAAAAAAGTGAAAGAAAGGAGGCAGGGGAAATTTCGTTTGAAAAAAAAAGAGCAAAGAAATTTTTGAGGATGTGTTATTGTCTCACTTGTAAAGGGAAAGCTGCACATATGCCGTAACTCAAGAATGGTCTCGTAAGTATATAGAAATCCCGTGGCCAGTCTCTCAACCGTTTACTCTCTGTATATGGCAGATGAGGCAGAGCTGGACTTCATTTTTACAATCGCCCAGAGCACGCTCCCTATTTACGATAAGCCGGATTGTAAATTATTTCCGTATTTGTCTACACTGTCCACTTTCTATAATGCGCTCATAGAGCCGGAAAGCAGACTTTATTCTATTGGATGTTACAATAACTACATGATCACATCACAGGTACTGTATACAGTTCACTTTATTTTTGGTAGATTCCTCCGCTGAACTGTGTGCCACTGTACATTAATCTAATGAAACTGCTACAACCTGTGTAGCTCATCCATTAGTTTACTATATCCTCATAAAAGCTCAGAGTTCCCGCTTCCACGAAGTGAATTAGGTGGATCCTTGTTGCACTCCATATGTTGATTATTAGGTGGACCACTCTTCGCGTTTTGTGACAGGGTGTGGTATGACTCCAACAATGGCAAAAATGTAAATGGTCCACATGCAAGGATCTCTGTAATAATTTACAACTACATGTTTTACTTATCATTTTCAGACTTTCGAGCTAAATTATCAACTCGTTGGTTCAGTGTATTCATAGAATTTATAAGATTAATCATGACCATGACTGGGGGTGATTAATTGCTTTTAGGCAGGAATTTATTTCCATACAAAAACCACCATTCTGATTTTATTGATGGTTTTCTTTGGTAAAGCAAAATGTCGTATTTGCATCTTTTCGAAAAGTGCTCAATGTTCGATTTACTTGATTCAGAAAAGTGCTCAATGTTTAATTTACATGTTTTGAGAAAAGTGGAAAAATGTTTTATTTCCATGTTTTTGAAATGTACAAAAATATTTAATTTGCATGTTTTTGAAAAGTCTCAATATTTTTATTTACATATTTTTGAAAAGTCTCAATATTTTTATTTACATATTTTTGAAAAGTGCTCAATGTTCCATTTACACGTTTTGAGAAAATTCAAGCAGCGGGAACTGCCTGCGCTGGCCGCATTATCCGGCCCTGGTAGTCGTGTCTGTGCTTACTGGCATTGTAATGATGTAGGTATATACCCTTTCGTATAACATAACCTACGCGAAACGCGAGGGAACCACACAATGAGTTTATGACTGAATGGAATAATAATGATGTGTCTCTTTCTGTTGATTGACAGTGCGATAAATCCAATTCTGTACAATGCGATGTCTGTCAAGTTCCGAAGAGCCTTCGGCCGAGCCCTGACGTGTGGTAAGAATCGGGAGTCCTACGACCGTTGGCCTTATTGCCGGACAAATACGACTTACACTACTGCTAGCACTGCCCTCCTCCCGTCATCGTCCACCATGACCTACAACATGACACATTTCGTAGCCAAAGGGAATCACATAAGTCAATGTGGTAACAGTGTTAGTGGTGATGGTGGGAGTAGCAGTAGCAATGCGACTCAAAATAAGACTCGGACCAACCTCCCATTTCCCCCTCCTCCCCCCACACTTCAAATCCCAGCCACGACCAAAAAATCAAATACATTCACATCTGTGGACATTATTGTTGACTCGGAGGCCATTCACTCTATTCAGGAAGAAGACATCACAGAGCTTTAACCTTTCTTGCTTTCTCTCTCCCCTCTCCACTCAGCTTCTTCATCTTTACTCTGTCTCGTCACTTTTTTTATCTTCACATTTTCTCCACACACACACACACACATGCCAATTAAATTGAAATAATTTAATTGATTTCACCCTAATTAATTATCCGTTCTTAAACATATAGTGGCTCCTTACACACTTGTGCATGCATGAATAGCACTGAAGTATACAAGAAATCATCAGAGACTCACCTGTGTGTAAATATGCGGCCACGTGTTTTAATTAAAATCCATTCGCATCCTTTGTATACTTATTTTCTAATTCTCTGTGGTTGTAAATTGGTAAATATGGAATGGCAGTGGTTATGGCTCCAGCCTTGAAATGTCGTTTTTGTCCCTCCACTGTTTGCATTTTGTAGTCACAGTAGACGCATTTTACTTTACTAATTTCATTTTGATTTCTATGTATGGCTTCAAAAATTTTGCTCAATTTATTTAAATTATTCTGCAAATGCAATGTTTACGTTACAATCTTACGATTACGGTGTAGAGACTATGACATTTGCTTGACGGCTGACGCCTATACCCCTCGCCCTACTCTATACACGCACACATAGATGACGAACATAACAAAGTTTAAATTCAGAATATTTTAGAATCAAGTGTTATATTGTGCTATGTAAAATACTATATGTAGTATATCGTCTGTGAAGAACCAAAATGACCCATATCTAATTTAGGCTACAACCAAAATGAGCTATGCCATAAGAACAAAATGAGAAAAATGCGTCAAATGTTAGTTAAGAGTTTTTGAATAGTGTAAAATGTTTTATTTACATGTTTTCGAAAAGTGTAAAATGTTTTATTTACATGTTTCATTTACGTTTTTTTTTAATGTTTAAAATGTTCTATTTACATGTTTTTGAAAAGTGTAAAATGTTTCATTTACGTTTTTTTTTAATGTTTAAAATGTTCTATTTACATGTTTTTGAAAAGTGTAAAATCTTATATTTACATGTTTTTCAACAATGTAAAATGTTCTATTTACATGTTCTTGGAAAAGTGCAAAATATTTTAATTCCAAGCTTTTTAAAATTGCAAAATGTTCCTATTTACATATTTTTGAAAAGTGCAAAATGTTCTATTTACATATTTTTGAAAAGTGCAATATGTTCTATTCACATATTTTTGAAAAGTGCAAAATGTTCTATTCAAATGCCGTCAAGACGTATTTGAATATTTGTGTAGATAGTTGATATAGTTTTTAGCGAAAAATGGATATGGGTCATTTTGGTTCTTCACAGACGATATGAAGAAAGCTATATGAAAAACAAATGATATAATATACTCTGTGTTGTTATACCTTGTTACCGAATTTAGAGATAGCGTTATACATAATTACAATTAAGGCTCGTTTTGATTTAGTTTTTCGTCCTTATAGTAAAATCGAGTACCTACCTACAATGAATTAAACAAAAAAAAAATAAAAGACCTCTACCACGAACGACCACGTGATATGGAAATTTTTGAAGCAAGGCTCGTTAAACACTATTTTTTCAGTGTGTGTGTAGAACGGGCCTTGTTTTTATTTTACATTTCTAATTTCACTGCTATTCCTACACAAAAATGAAAAACAAAATAAAAAAATAAATTACAAGAAAATGTGACCTTTGTATATAGTAAAAAAATTAGTCTAATTTACAAAAAACTCTTACAGAGACTTACGTTTTTGACAGCAGTAAATATATGAAATGATATATATTCTATAGATATTCTAATAATACAAAAAAAAATCCACTGGGTGACTATGTCGAATTTGAATTACCTATGTTATGTTGTGAGTGAGAACGATTGTACGAGAGCGAGAGCGAGAGACCGAGACAACTTGGACGACGAGTAAAAGTTGATCGCGATTATTTGTAAATACCTATACATTGTGTGCTGAATTGTGTTTGTAAGCATAATATATATTTATAAATTACTTATTATTGATATCTTCAAATTTTTCTGAATAAATTCTATGCTTGTGTGGCGCCTTGCCTTTACTAATACTAATACTAATACTATATCAATCAGTATATAGCCTCGCAATTGTCTTGTCCTTCTTTTATTATTTTCATTATCTATAAACTCTCAATGTTGGGAAGCTGATCGTGAGAAAATTACCTTTTACTTGTACTCTCTCAAAAAGTAAAAGTAAAAGCAATCTCCAAAATATCTCCAGACGCAGTGTGTGTAGTTGATTAGAGTCACGATTTTGAGAGGAGCGGCTTGAGACGGGAGGAAAAGAAAGAACGGGAAGTCGCACTTTCAACTCACGAGAGGAAAGGACGTGACCGGGCCATCGAGGTCAGTCAGCGTATAGACATATCGCACGTCCTACTAATATAAAGCTTGACTAACATAACATAGCATAATCATTTTCCGCATGTAGGCCATTTACCCCCAAATCTGTGAGAGGTCATGCAATTGATGAGCCCGCACGAACTTAACAAATTAAATTCTGGTCAATTATACCTACAATATCTTTGATTAAAAACTAACACAACTTGGAATACTACTTACACAACACCTAACCAATTTAACAGAGGTTTCATTTTGTCGCATTTGTAGTGATATACCACTGTATTTAGGATCAGAGCCGGATAATGCGGCCAGCGCAGGCAGCCCTCGCTGCATGAATTTTCAAAAAAACGTGTAAATTGAACATTTTGCAGTTTTCAAAAAGTATGAAAAAAGAATATTGAGACTTTTCAAAAACATGCAAATACAATTTTTTGTACATTTCTCAAACATGGAAATAAAACATTTTCCACTTTTCTCAAAACATGTAAATAGAATATTGAGCACTTTTCTGAATCAAGTACAAAGAACGTTTTGAACTTTTCTGAAACATGTAAATACAACATTTTGCTTTACCAAAGAAAACCATCAATAAAATCAAAATTGATGTTTTTGTATGGAAACAAATTGCTGCCTAAAACCAATAATAATTACTTCGTCTGGCCGTTTAGAATAGGCTGAGCTGAATAAAACAAGGCTTACAGTGACATGCGTATTTGTCGAAAAATATTCAAAATTAAAAAACAATATTTACAAAAATATGAAAATTAATTAAGAGATGTAGTAGGTAGAAAAGAGTAGTGAGAAAATATGTAGACTCATTTCAGTATAAAATTTTCCACACACACTGGCACACAATCAAAACTTGGGCGACAGAAACAATAAGCGGATCAAAAACAAGATGCTTCAGTTGGAGTTGAGTCCGAGAAGGATGTAGACTCTACAAAAGAGAGACAAAAGATGTGAAAGACAAAAACAAGATTTGAGAGAAGTTTTAACAAGTCAAGATTTTCATTATTTATTTCATTAAGGGAATTGAAGTGAAGGAGATGGAGATGGAGATGGGGAGTGTGTACCGTGTACCCCTTCCTTTGCCTTTACGTCTATATCCGACTCTCATCTCCGCTCACATCCAGTCTCACAACAAGAACAAAAACAACACTTATCAGCCAGACAGAAAGACAGAAATAATGTGAATTCAAAAACGAATTGAAATTGAAATTGAAATTAAAATCATGTTTCTTCCTTTTCCTCGCTTCCACGCGTCTGCTGGCCTGGCTGGCTCTCTTATTAAGCTATGGAGTATGGAGTACCTAGGTGATAGTGCGAGTATTATTCCAATTTGCAATTCTTCACTAATGTACCTTCTATACATTTCTGTGTTGACTTATTTGGAGATTAAAGTAGCAAAGAGGGCTCGTTCAACTTTTCCAATAATGAGTATTACGTGAATAATGACTCTGTATTGTTAGTTAGCAGTGTTCAAAAACCAGGGATTCTCGCTTATCCACCACTCCATGTATCAGTAACATATCGTTTATGAAGAACCAAAATGACCCATATTCAATTTAAGCTAGAATCAAATTGAGCTATGTCATAAAAACAGAATGAGAAGCATGCGTCAAATGTTAAGTACGAGTTTTTGAAAAGGTGCAAAATGTTCTATTTTCATGTTTTCCAACAACCCAAAATGTCCTTTTTACATGTTTTTGAAAAGGCGCAAAATGTTCTATTTTCATGTTTTTCAACAATGCAAAATGTCCTATTTACATGTTTTTGAAAAGGTGCAAAATGTTTTAATTCCATGTTTTTGAAAAGGTGCTCAATGTTCTATTTAAATGCTCTCAAGACATATTTGAATATTTTTGTAGATAGTTGATATTGTTTTTAGGTGAAAATGGATATGGGTCATTTTGGTTCTTCACATACGATATAGCGTCAAGTATACGTGGCGAATCAAAATGAAAATCCGAACCGATGAGCATGTATTTAGTAATGATCTTCGTATCATTAGAACCCATCCGCGTATGCAGATTACTCAGCTTCCCCATATTATAACAATAGTTGGTGAATGGAAATTACCTTTACTAGAACAACCAACAACCCACACACACACACACACACACTTTCTCTCCAGTGTTAGAACATAGCCCCAACATTTTCTTTTATCTTTCTTTCATTAAAAATTTCTGGGAAAACTAGGCTGTCTTCAGTGGTAGTAATTCATCTAGTAATGAGACAGTGACGAAAAGAGTAGTAGGTACGTTAACACACATTCCTTATCACATTATCGCTCATCCGACGAATTAGACAAACATGGACGAGCCACGCGATTCGAGTCAATTTTATCACAACAAGTTAAAAAAAATTCAATAGAAATTAGTTGAGCTCTTCTCCTTGCATGATTGCGCAGCAATGGGAAGATGAAAGTCAAAGTGAAGGCACAAGGGACATCGTTATAAACGAACTGCATTTTTTTTATTTGAACTGAAAACTCGGGCGAATTTCCATCTTACGATTTTGTATTCAGCGATATTTCATATATTTTCATAGCTGCTTCTGTCATTTTTTTTTTTGCATTTGAAGAGTTTTCAAAACGCGTCAAGTCGTCACTTTCTCCACTGGACAGTGCGTTTTGCTAAGAAACTCCTAATTTGCATTTTCATGAGGTTTTTAATTGACCTTGAAACCGAGTGCCATTGGATTTACAAATTAATGCAGCTAATGTTTTGTGAATGCGGGTTTCATTTCTTTGGAAAATATTCTTATC
Organism: Dicyrtomina minuta; assembly: GCA_949802685.1. Lineage (NCBI taxonomy): Eukaryota > Metazoa > Arthropoda > Collembola > Symphypleona > Dicyrtomidae > Dicyrtomina > Dicyrtomina minuta. The sequence goes on from OX461812.1 coordinate 66,621,270, forward strand.
TTCTGTCATAGAACGTTGTCAGACAACGTGCGCTGCTCTAAAACAATTAAAAACAAATTGATTATGCAAGTTTTATTGGAAGACATCTATATCAATTTCAAGTGGCGTGGGTGGATGACATTTTTACAAGTATCCAATGTATATAACAGTGCCGGATAATGTGGCGAGCGTAGGCAGCCCCCGCTGCTTAAATTTTCAAAAAACATGTAAATGGAACATTTTGCAATTTTCAAATATACGTAAATAGAAAATTTCGACTTTCCTAAAACATAAAAATAAATTATTTTGCACTTTTCAAAAACATGGAAATAGAACATTTTGCACTTTTCTCAAAAACATGTAAATAGAACATTGAGCCCTTTTCTGAATCAAGTAAATCGAACATTTTGCACTTTACTAAAACATGTAAATACAACATTTTGCTCTACAAAAGAAAACCATGAATAAAATCAAAATGGTGGTTTTTGTATGGAAACAAATTGCTGCCTAAAATTAATTCCTTCGTCCGGCCCTGGTATATAATATGAAAGAATGCTTTAAGAAATCATATTGTGTGAGACTTTTGGAGTTTGGTGACTTTCCGTAGCTAAAAGCTCTCAAGCTTAATACAACTAATTTAATTTAATTTAATTTCTAAAAGGTATTATGTACATTCCCCTTATCCAATTTAACTTGTACTTAAAACTTATATAGCTAATTTGATTTGTGCAGTGTTTAGATGAAAAGTCAAATTTCGAGCCATAATCTTTATGGAAACGTAGTCATTAGGAAAATATGAAACGTATTAAAAAGTTTTCAACTCCAGCTTGGTCTCAAGATTAATTACCTTTCAAAGTTGAATCGGCTAAAGTGAATTTAGGTGGATCCCAAGGTCACAACACTATGTATTTAACTTTGGTGTTATAGTACCAATGCATTTTAATTGTTCCAGAATTGTATAGTATAGAAACTTCATTAAGTGGCTGTTGCACAACAAATTCCTTTGTGAATATGTGGGGCATCCCACGCAGCAGACCTTGCCACGCCCTTGTCACACAGAATAAAAAACTAATTTGTATTGTTCATACACGCTTTCTTTTAGTAGCGGAGAAAGTAGATTTATGGGAATACATAGTATGGATATGGAAATGACGTGATAGAAGAATTGCTTAAATATAAGAAAAAGAATTATATTACTTTTGACATGAGAGCCAGTAGACATTTGAGAGGACATTATTTCCACGCAGAGAGACACAGGCTCGACTTCCCGCTTTCTCCATCATCACTTTCTCCTTTCTCCATCCCACGCACCTTATCTCTTTTGCCTGAGTAAAAATAATTGGGCCCATTCATAGCCCGCGCTTATATATTCTTACATAGTGTATATGATTAATGATTCATGGATATACATCTATTCGATTATCTCACGTGCGTTCTGCCTCCGCGTATCGTGTAATTTATTCTTCATTTACTCTTCCGCCGTCCTCAACGTGGCTCCTTGTTTCTCACTCACACGGCCTGAAAAATACAAATGAAACTCAATTCAAAAAGACAGGAAAAGGAAACCATGATAAATCAATTTACAACTATATAAAGAAAGAGTACTACAACTACTCAGTACTGACTATAGTGCTTAAGTGTCTTATTATGTACACTCACATATCATCTGTGAAGAACAAAATGACCCATATCCAATTTACGGTAGAATCAAAATGAGCTATGTCATAAAAACAAAATGAGAAACATGAGTAAAATGTTAACTAGGAGTTTTTGAAAAGTGCAAAATGTTCTATTTAGATGTTTTTGAAAAGGGTAAAATGTTATAATTCCATGTTTTTAAAAAGCGCAAAATGTTCAATTTACATGTTTTTTAAAAGTGTAAAATGTCCTATTTACATGTTTTTGAAAAGTGCAAAATGTTCTATTTACATGTTTTTGAAAAGTGTATAATGTTTTATTTACATGTTTTTGAAAAGTGTACAATGTTCTTAATTCTATGTTTTTAAAAAGCGCAAAATATTCTATTTACATGTTTTTGAAAAAAATAAAATGTTTTATTTACATGTTCTTGAAAAGTGCAATATGTTCTATTTACATGTTTTTTAAAAGTTTAAAATGTTCAAACTCTATGTTTTCGAAAAGGCGCAAAATGTTGAAATTCCATATTTTTGAAAAGTGCTCAATGTTCTATTGAAATGCTCTCAAGACATATTTGAATATTTGTGTAAATAGTTGATATTGTTTTTAGCTACAAATGGATATGGGTCATTTTGGTTCTTGACACACGATATGGAGAAAGACTACAAGGAACACGATCCAATACTTACAATTCATGCCACAATAACTTTTTGTGATCATGATTTATTTTCGATTTGACTCCCGGCCGCTCCATTCATCGCTCCCTACGAGAAAGTGAGAGTGAGACACGACTGGAAACGAAGGATAAGGCGGTTGAATACAGTCAATTTCCCTTTACTTTCCTTCATCTTTCTCTCCCTCTCTCTCTCTCTCTGTAGGTCCCTTTCACCCGTGTTTTATTCATAGAAATCAACAGCTTATTCCTTGCATAACGACAGTATTAAATTAGCCTAAAACCTTGTTTACTTTAATTTCCAATGATGATTGCCGGATAAAGCTGTGGAGAGGCATTTGAGTGTGGGAGAGAGAGAGAGAAACGCTCTTTGTGAAATGGAATAGGGCAATAAAAACAAAGGCGGGAACGGATGGAGAAAGTAAAAGTGAAGAAAGCAAAGTTTATATTTCCATCCGATAATTCTATTATTTTCCCCTACTACTTTCTCCTTAATGAATCTCTACTCACCTCCCTAAATATTTATTTCCTGTCTTCTGAAGGGACATTCCACGCAGGGAGACGTAGAGTACAAAAAATTTACATACAATACATGACGATCCGGTCCCTGTCTCTCTCTCTCTCGTGAGTCCCGGGAAACTTGAGTTACACGATAATTAAACTTGGAGCAAATGTGTAGGTAATTAAAGATTCTATCTTTTGCTATTTGGACGTTCATGGGATGGGAGCGTGCAGTGAAGCCTATACACAACCCAACAAACTTTGCTCTGTCCTGGTCCTTGCGATATGGTGACGGTATCTCGTGTGTGCATGATGGTGTACACAATAGTTGTATAATAAAGTACAACATAGAAACGAGACACCGTGAGAATAATTGACTGCGAAGTATTTAACTGTAGATACGTACATATCGTCTGTAAAGAACCAAAATGACCCATATCTATTTATGGCTACAAAAAATATCAACTATTTACAAAAAAAAATACTGAAATATTTCTTGTAAGGATTTAAATAGAACACTATGCAATTTTCAAAAACATGAAAATCGAACATTTTACACTTTTCAAAAATATGTAAATGACACATTTTGCATTTTTAAAAAGTATGAAAAAAGAATATTGTGACTTTTCAAAAACATGCAAATAAAATTTTGTGTACATTTCAAAAACATAGAAATAAAACATTTTACACATTTTTTAAAACATGGAAATAAAACATTTTACACATTTTTCAAAACATGAAAATAAAACATTTTGCAATTTTCTGAATCAAGTAAACAGAACATTTTACACTTTTAAAAAACATGCAAATAGAAGATTTTGCACTTCTAAAAAATATGAAAATAAAACATTTTACAATTTTTAAAAACTCTTAACATTTTACGCATGTTTCTCATTTGATTGAGACATCATTTGATGACATATCTCATTTTGATTGCAGCTTAAAATTGGATATGGGTAATTTTGGTTCTTCACAGACGATATGTATATTTACCGTTCAGATTCGGTTTTGGTTCGGTATATTGCGCACCTCTCCTATCTTCCTTCTTTTTATACACAGCCTTACAAACTCTTCTCTTATTTTGCTTTCGTTCACTGGGGAAAAAAGTTTGCTCCGAACTTACTAACGAGCAAACATTCTGACCTTCAGATGGTTCCTCGGGAATTTAAGAACATTGATGAAAATAGTACGGAATACATAGCAGTAAAAAAAACAGAAAAATTCGAATGTTTTTAACCTTGGCGGACAACGGTGAGCATGTTTGCTTGAAAGAAGAATGTGCTTAGACCATTATGATTACAAATACAATCTTATCTCCTCCTTTGTCCCTTCTCCTTTCCCATCCCAAACGAGCACAGGAATTTCGGAGGAATAATCTGTTTTTATAAATAGGTACATACATAGTTCACTGTGAGTGGATCGCATTTTGCTCCGTTCTCTATCTCCAACCGAATTTTGTACAGGAGACACACAGGAGAACTGATACAGTGTCGTGAAAGTCATAAATCACGTTTTTTTAAAACTTTCTCTACACTTACTTGTACGTTGTTCTACGTTTTATGGTCAAGATTTTCAAAGAACAATAAGTACTCTTATGTACAAACTATCTACAATTTACCTCTTGGAAACTAGCTCATGCAGGACACTGACTACGACCATAAAACTAGATAAAACTATGTAAGACTATACACCATGGAAATACTACCCACTCATTTTCTCTATCAATTTTTTAAATGAGACATGCTCTCTGTTGTAACTCTGCCTCATCACACCAGGCCCTACACCTGCAACATTATCGTAAAGTAGGATAGTAGATACCTCTATTTATGCCTCATATATTTTATTATATGAAATATCAGGGCCGGACGAAGGAATTGCTTTTAGGCAGGAATTTGTTTCCATACAAAAACCACCGTTTTGATTTTATTGATGGTTTTCTTTGGTAAAGCAAAATGTTGTATTTACATGTTTTAGAAAAGTGAAAAATGCCCTTTTTACTAGATTCAGAAAAGTGCAAAATTTTATATTTGCATGTTTTGAGAAAAGTGCAAAATGTTTTATTTCCATGTTTCTGAAATGTGTAAAAAAAATTATTTGCATGTTTTTTAAAAGGTGCAAAATGCTCTAATTCCATGTTTTAGAAAAGTGCAAAATGTTCTTTTTATTTGATTCAGAAAAGTGCAAAATGTTCTATTTAGATGATTTGAGAAAAGTGGAAAATATTTTATTTCCATGTTTTTGAAATGTGCAAAAAATTTTATTTCCATGTTTTTGAAAAGTCTCAATATTCTTTTTACATATTTTTTAAAACTGCAAAATGTTTTATTTTCATGTTTTTGAAATGTGCAAAAAATTTTAATTGCATATGTTTTTGAAACGTCAAAATATTTTATTTACATATGTTTGAAAAATGCAAAATGTTCACTTTACATGTCTTTTGAAAATTCAAGCAGCGGGGGCTGCCTGCGCTGGCCGCATTATCCGGCCCTGTGTAAAATCGAGAGGTTGTAAACGCTAGATAAATGTGGGCTGTGATTACCTATACCACTTTGCGCCTTTACTTGTACAGTTTCGTTTCCCTGTATCAATACGCGAGTAGATTACTCTGTTCAACATCCGTGTCTCAGCCGTTACTTGACATTTCCTCGTTGGCGTAGGAGATTCCAAGGTCACAGCGCTCGCTCCCCGTCCAAGGAAACAGGAAATTCAATCGGATGTAGAATAATATAGAATGTACATACATAGGCTGAGCTGCGTTGGTGTTGGTAATTAAAGGGTATCAAAGGAGATCCCCTCGTCTCCGAGATCCGAGTTCATTTCAATTTTCAATTTGCATCCGAGGAAATGAAAAGTACGTCTCCATCTTCATACGAATAATTGCTTAGAAGTTACAAGAAGAACTGGAAGACATTTTTTGGAAATTAAGACACAATACAATTTGCTGCAAGCACGACGACGACGACTGAAGATGAGTAATGAAAGGGGACGAGCTTCTTTCTCACGGCCCTAAAAAAAAGTCCAACAGGATTTAGACCAAATATGACAATTACGCATTGCATTGTGAGTATGAGGCTACAGAGATATGATGAGAAAAAAATGAGAATGGCTGGAGTGGGACGCAGATTTTCCTCTGCCTTTGGCATTCAACTGACACAACAGAAACGTGACACTTTGTCAATTTCAATAAAACGAGAGAGGATGCGAGACGCGTATAAAAAAATGTGCGCGTATGTAGAATGTAAGGTAGGCTACTGCTGGATCTGGATCCAGACTCCTGTCGTGAACTGAAATGAGCAGCACAGGATAATACAGTGGCGTGGAATACGAAATCAGTGAGATGGAATAACGTGGGCATCTCCCACCTTTGAATCGAGAGTATATTATACCACCGAAATTTGAATAGCTCCGTCTCCATCCAAGTAGGTGCAACTCCAGAGCCGGACGAAGGAATTGCTTTTAGGCAGCAATTTGTTTCCATACAAAAACTACCATTTTGACTGTATTGATCGTTTTCTTTGGTAAAGCAAAATGTTGTATTTACGTGTTTTAAAAAAGAGCAAAATGTTCTTTTTACTTGATTCAGAAAAGTGCAAAATGTTTTATTTCCATGTTTTTTGAAAAGTGCAAAATGTTCTTTTTACTTGATTCAGAAAAGTGCAAAATGTTTTATTTCCATGTTTTTTGAAAAGTGCAAAATGTTCTTTTTACTTGATTCAGAAAAGTGCAAAATGTTTTATTTCCATGTTTTTTGAAAAGTGCAAAATGTTCTTTTTACTTGATTCAGAAAAGTGTAAAATGTTTTATTTCCATGTTTTTTTGAAAAGTGCAAAATGTTCTTTTTACTTGATTCAGAAAAGTGCAAAATGTTTTATTCCCATGTTTTTTGAAAAGTGCAAAATGTTCTTTTTACTTGATTCAGAAAAGTGAAAAATGTTTTATTTCCAAGTTTTTTGAAAAGTGGAAAATGTTTTATTTCCATGTTTTTGAAATGTACAAAAAATTTTATTTGCATGTTTTTGAAAAGGCAAAATATATTCTTTTTTCATACTTTTTAAAACTGGAAATGGTCTATTTGCATGTTTTTTTGAAAATTCAAGCAGCGAGGGCTGCCTGTGCTGGCCACATTATCAGGGCCTGTGCAACTCTGCGTCCTTGCTCAACACAGAAATGAGAGCACCTTTCCGCTTAATTCCTATACACTATGGATACACACTCTTCCCGCACCCACGACCCACACACAAGTATGTGGGACGTGGCCCTGTGCCTCCCTTACTTCATTCTTACTATCATTCAAAATTATACACGCTGGCCTCCCTTCATCCACGTTCATTTTGTTGTCATTCCACGATCCAATATTATTATGATTTTGCTTTCCAGCTCCAGATTCCTATCCCATCCGGTCTCTCTTTCCCTTTCCCTTCGTCGAAATTTGAAGGCATTCTCTCACATTAGGTGTGTGGACGGTGAAAGGAACCAACATAAGGAGGGACGATATCTGACACGAATCTGATCCTAAGCTCATACATATATCCTCTCAGATCTGATTGTGCAGAAAGGTGGATGGAGCTCACTTAGCATTCTGCCTCAAACCTCTCAAACCTCAAATTATTTGCGTTCCACAGTCCTTTACATAGTCCAATTTCACGCTTTCCTCTCCTTCGTCTCCCAAGACCAACAATAGCCAGAATATTAATTTGAGCCAAGGTGCTACCGTATTTCCTTAAATGGTGGAGCTGTAGGGGACATTTCTGACGACCTTCAACACTCGCACTTTGGACAGTGGAACCGAACTTTAATCAGGGCCGGACGAAGGAATTGCTTTAAGGCAGCCATTTGTTTCCACACAAAAACCACCACTTTGATCGGATTTTATTGATGGTTTTCTTTGGTAAAGCAAAATGTTGTATTTGCATGTTTTAGAAAAGTGCAAAATGTTCGATTTACTTGATTCAAAAAAGTGCTCAATGTTCTATTTACATGTTTTAAGAAAAGTGGAAAATGTTTTATTTCCATGTTTTTGAAATGTACAAAAACTTTTATTTGCATGTTTTTGAAAAGTCAAAATATTCTTTTCTACATATTTTTGAAAAGTCAAAATATTCTATTTGCATGTTTTTAAAAATTCAGGCAGCGCGGGGGCTTGTCTGCGCTGGCCACAATATCCGACCCTGGCTTTAATTGTTATCGACTGCAACGAATGGGCTTGTCAACAACGTGACAAAATGCAAATCTTAAATTTTCATTGTGAGCACTCTTCAAAGCTACCGTATTTTCTCTAATAGTACGCGGGGGGTCGGAGCTCGAGTTTGGATAGTACGCAGGTCTATTTAACACACTATTAAATGCCAGTGCGCGGGTCTCTATTAATGCGCGGGTCTCTAATTATACGCGGGGGGTCGGAGCTCGAGTTTGGATAGTACGCGGGGCGTACTATTAGAGCAAATACGGTAAACATCTCTTTGGTTGTGGTAAGAAAGAGCGAAAACGACGTTATGTACTTCCATTTATGACCCATTGCCCCTTAGTCCCGTGCCCTATTTCTTGGCCGTCACAACATTTTAGTTTTTGGTGCCCTAGTTTAGAAAATACGGTATGCTGTAGGGAAATGGTTGACTAGGCAGGTAGCAATGCTCAACTCCTCACAGGACATGTCTTCTCTCTTCCTCAATAATATTTTTTAACCTTATTCCCTATACCAACTTTTATAATGATCCACCTGCACTGCACTGGTACTGGCTAAAGTACCTAACATAAAGTCACGAAAGGTCCATATATTTATTCACCCAAATAGTGTCACGCTTTTAATTTGTTTTTTTATGAACACCTTTTAAGTTTTTGGCTCCCAGCTACAAAAATTACATCTAATAATGGTGGCTACCCCATTATTTGTTTTCACGGAAATTTCAAGTCACAATACACAATAAACCCCATAAGGGCGCTGGAGTAAACTTGAACTTTGAGTTGTATTTATATGTGAGGAGAGGTTATGGAAATATTAACATTATGGCCTTTTGGTGAAGTAAATAATATTACACTTTGCATTCTCATTTATCACATTAAATTCCCATCCAAATGCACTCTCACGTTGAGTACACGTCCTCACTCAATGTCTCAGACTTTATCAGGGCCAGACGAAGGAATTGCTTTTAGGCATAGCAAGTTGCTTCCATACAAAAACCACCATTTTGATCGGATTTTATTGATGGTTTTGTTTGGTAAAGCAAAATTTTGCATTCACATGTTTTAGAAAAACACAAAATGTTCTATTTACTTGATTCAGAAAAGTGCTCAATGTTCTATTTACTTGATTCAGAAAAGTGCTCAATGTTCTTTTTACTTGATTCAGAAAAGTGCTCAATGTTCTATTTACATGTTTTAGAAAAGTGCAAAATGTTCTTTTTACTTGATTCAGAAAAGTGCAAAATGTTCTATTTACATGTTTTAGAAAAGTGCAAAATGTTCTATTTACTTGATTCAGAAAAGTGCTCAATGTTCTATTTACATGTTTTAAGAAAAGTGGAAAATATTTTATTTCCATGTTTTCGAAATGTACAAAAATTTTTTCGCGTATGTTTTTGAAACTTCAAAATATTCTTTTTACAACTTTTTGAAAAGTGCAAAATGTTCCATTTCCACGTTTTGAGAAAATTCGCGCTCGCCGCATTATCCGGCCCTGGACTTTATTGAATGGTTTTTACTATACAAACTGTAAATAGATCATCATGTGTGTGTGTGTGCCACTTTAAAAATCCAACAACTATGTCAACAAATTGATAGGTTTCTAAAAAGGCTTCTTTTGAATCTTTAAATTATGTATCTCTCTCTTCTTTAATGGAACTCAGATGCTCTCCCCTTTTGTTTTTTATTTTTTAAGCCAAACTCCATTGAAATACGTTACGGAAAATATAAAGGGAAAAAAGTTACTAAATTCAATTCCTTTATGGAGTAGGAAAAAATGAAAGTACAGTGCAGTAAGGATTGACAGTGACACTCAATCATACTGATAATCAGTGCAGCAACATTTTTTTCTTGGGCGCGCGAATTTTTTTCTTTAAGAAAAAGAAGGCTGGCGAGTTGAGTTCGTGTCAAGTCCAAAGTTGGCGGTCCTCTTATCGGAAATTGGAAACTTGCATCATTTTGGAATGTTTAAGAAGCGGAAAAGGAAAAGAAATTTAGATTCAAATTCAAACGAGAAATTCGGATTTCCATTCTCATTTACTGTATTGTCTGTGTGAGTGGAATTCATTCATAAAACATGGAGGAGGCAGATCCGCAGATGTGGTTGAGAGACTAAAAAAGGGTGCACATATATGGAGAAGTTAACATGTTGATGTTCCTCAACAAGACTCTCAAGTCGAACGTCCTCAGCTGTCCATGTCCATCCAAATCTTATTCCTTCAAGAAAATTTTCCCAAACGGTTATTACCACACCAACCATGGAGATATACAGGGTGTCACATGGCTTTTCCCTCCTATAGAAACGGATAGGGTTCCCTGTAATAACCTATTTTACACATGATTTTAGTTTTCTATTTACAACCCGCATTATGAAATTTATTTGTTGCGTTAAAAGTATCTTAAAAATAATTCATTGCATTAATGAATTGGATAATTCTGTAATCCTATTCGTTTACACTGCACTGACGAGCATAACTCGCCAAACTATTAGCGAGACTTTCCATGAGATATTTTTTTCAAAAAGGGCATCCAAAAACACTTAGAATTGCTTAACAACATAGTGCGCAGAACAATTTTCGGTCGATGAAATATTTTTTCGAAAAAAAACGGAAAAGGCCTCAAAAATGGTATTTTAATCCTAATTTTTATTTATTTTTGTCAAAATTTTCATACACAATTTTTGAAAGTTGTGTTTGAAAACCCTTTTTAAAATATTTAGAATTAAAAAATTTAAAGGCACATACTCTAGTTCTAACAAAATTTTGAAAAAATGAAAAAAAAAATCTTATTTTGTATTTTAAATATTTTATATTGGTTTTTCAAACACAATTTTCAAAAAATGTGCATGAAAATTTTGAAAAAAAAAATAGGATTAAAAAACCATTTTGAGGTCATTTTTTGAAAAAAAATATTTTATGGACCAAAACTCATCACGCCCATCACCATGTTGTAAAGCAATCCTAATTTTTTTTGGACGCTCTTTTTGAATCTCATGGAAAATCTCATTAATGGTTTGGCGGGTTATGCTCGTGAGACATAATGCGAAGACAAAAGTTTAGTGGCACCCTTTAAATATTATTTCATGTGTTCACACTGTCTATAGTGAGTAGATATCTGTCCTCGTATGTGCATTCCGCTCTAAACCTCAATATTGTGGATACATTTCAATGTGGAAATGACTATGGTTAAGATGGGGAAGTGAAATCAAAATGTGGATTGTGGATTGGAATCGCTGGGAAGGAGGAGTAAATGCATACGAAATGAGGAGTGCATCCAATATAACTCGAGATTATTAAGGAATAAAGGAGACATTGGAGGGAGAGAGGACACATAATTAATTTACGTACATAATGTGAGCTTCCAATATTATTTAAATATAAAAAAATATAGTTAACAGTAATTTACAATTCCCTATCCTTTCCATTTAGCATTCGCTCCAAAAACGCGCTCCAAAAACCAGCAACATAGAAAACAAACTTTATTTATTGTCAAAGTATTTCCTTTTAAGGGATAAAATTCAAAACAAAAAATGAAAAGATCTTTTTACATTTTATAGTTTATTTTTTGCCTTATCTACTTGTCTACTGTCACCCCATGAGGATCCGCTTTGTCATTTCGTGAGCGAAGTATCAAATCCGCTTCCTTCTACTTTTCGCTGGAAGCGAATACGCACGATTCCTTCCATTTTACATTAAAAGCAAATCTGCTTAATTCCTTCCACTTTTGAACAAACTGTTCTAACTGCAGGGTTTTATCTTGAAAATTAATCTAACTACGTAGTTTTAAGTTGCAAACTTATATAACTACATGATTAAAAAAAATGCAAAATGGTCTATCTACATGATTCTAATTGTAGGTAAGTTGCACACTAATATAAATACATAAGTTTGAAAAGTGTAAAATTTTCTTATTAAGTGCTTTTGAGTATTACACGTAGTTATAGCTTTTTTCACTTTTCAAACGTTGTATTTAGATCATTTTACATTTGTTATATTTTGTAACTAGAACATTTTAAAATTTTCAAAACATGCAATTAAAACATTTTCCACTTTTTAAAATCATCTAGTTAGAACAGTTTGCCACTCAAAATCATGTAGTTAGAACATTTTGAACTTTTTAAAACCATGTATGTAGTTAGATTAGTTTGCAACTTAAAACAATTTAGTTAGAACATTTTGTATTTTTTTAAATCATGCGTACCTTGTTAGGTTAGTTTGCAACTTAAGCCTATATAGTTAGGGTCCTATGTCTTATGTCTGAATGGTTTTTGTACGAACGTCTTTTGTACGAATTTTCGATGTTCGAATTCGAGTCTTTTGTACGAAATATTTTTGTCCGACATATTTTTGTCCGAAATATTATTGTACGAAAGATTTTTGTACGAATAATGTCAAATTCAAATTGCGTACGAAAGCCAGAAATCTGCAAATTCATGATAAATGGAAATAAGCTACGAGTGTACCAGTAAGAACGAAATTGTGCGACAACTGTGACTTTCTAGAAGAGGCAGTTTACAAAACAGCTAGAGTTATAAATCTGAGTTTGGGGTTTGGGCAGGGCAGTTCAATTGGCGGTTTCAAAATATAAGTTTTTAAATGTCAATTAAGAGAGGTGAGGTAGTCCAGAGGTCTAAGGTCCGATGCTCATCTGCGCCGATGGTCGTGGGTTCAATTCCCACTCGGGGGTCTATCGTGAGGTCGATTATCCTTAAACCTCCCGCCTCTCCTTGTGTGTGGTGACAACTGCCTTTAAAGCTTACTTGGCTCTGTGTTAGTACGGGATAATTAAGCTAGCCACACCTGTTAGTCCCTGAAAATCAGCGATTACGCTGAGGAGCTGAGGAAATAATAAAAAAGTCACTTCAATAGTCACCACTTATTTTCGATGCACTAAATACCGAAACAACTGTAGGTACACACTAAAACTTGTAGAAACTGAGTTTGACAGCAAGTATTCACGACTACAATGTATTCGTACAAAAAACATTCGTACACCCTTTTTTTCGTACAAAAAACTTTCGTACAAAAATATTTCGGACAAAAATATTTCGTACAACTTTCATTCGTACAACTTTCATTCGTACAACAAGTTTCGTACAAAATGCATTCGGTCATAAGACTCTACCCCATAGTTAGAACAAATTGCATTTGAAATCACGTTATTAGAGCAGTTTGTGACTAACATCATGTATTTAGTGGATTTTGATTTATTTAAATCATGTAGTAAGAGCCGCATTTGCAGTTTTAAAATCCATGTATTTAGTTAGAAAGTTAAGCGTTTTAGGATATGATGCAATTAGAGCAATTTGCACTTTTCATAAGCATGTAAATTATGAATTGGTCAACAAAAACGCTTATTTAAATCAAAAGTAGAAGGAAGCGGATTTGATACTTCGCCCACGAATTGTTCCTTTTGGTTTTGGTGTGGCTGGACTGGAATATTAATCTTATTGTGTTCACAATATAACATTATTCTCATAGTAACAATAACATGCTCGAGTTTTTCTCTTTTCTCTGCCCAGTTATTAAATTATGTCATATTATATTCTAGACCATTATTACATAACTCGTTTAGGAGCTCAAGTATGCTGTTTTAAGGGGGCAAAGTCTTAGACATTTCCTTGATGGAGTGAGATCGTAATGGCGAGAGACGGTTTTTATTCTATTTGGCTGAGTGCTCTCTCTCTCTTTCTATCCGTCTGTTGCACCTTGCACTTTCCCCCGCTTTCTTTCCTACTTTTCAAGTTCTCAGATCAACTCAAGAACTAACAGATACAATTCTATAGTCGTGTTGTATTGCGTGTACAGGACATGGGAAAACTCAATCAGGAGCTTATCCTGTGAAACACCACACAAACAAGTAAATGGGAGAGCAACAATCCTGAGAACTGAGAAGTGTGTGTTTATTCAGAAAGCTAAAGTTTCTGCAGTCATGTATAGCTACGTGAAACAAGTATAGGAATTTGACTTTGACAAAAGTAAATGAATGATTCACTGCTGCATTTGACGCTAAACTTTTGAGCTGGAGAGAAAGACAGAGGAAAAACTTGAAACTAACTCCCTCCTATACACATTATGTATGTGACTCCTTTCACTTCAAAACTGTTTTCCTTGAGGAAAGTGACACATTTTTGGGAGAGAGTTAAGTTGACTCTTCCCATGTTTACATTGAGTAACTTTTGGGTGGTATTTTAAGGCTTCAGCGAAAAAATATTCTTTGGTGAGCGGAAATATTCTTTTTTTTTCTGACAAGATAAATTTAGTATGCAGACCATATTTGAATAATTAAATAATTTATGCTGCAGACAAATATTTAGGATATGCATAATTCTTTTATCAGACGAACAACATGATTTAACTAATTCAGCCTGCAGGTAAATAGTGTCGTCGAGAACAACTAAAAATAATCCTCAATGACGTCAGACCGCGATAAGCAATAATTTTCCTATTTCTTGGGATGCAGTTGTCAGTTGAGTTTTAAATCCTTACCTTAGTGGTTTCCTTTTCAACTGTGGGAATTAAAAGTTTTAAGCATGAGCAAGGGCGTCATTTTTGTTAAGAAAAGGAATATAACAGAAATAGCAGATCATGTGGACGAGCAACCGAATAAAAAGCCAAAGGGTGCTGTTGGTGGGCATAGGGATAAATTAGACTGGATAGAGATGTGAAATAATGCTAAGTGGAACGACAGGGGCTTTACAAATTTTGCGACTTATGGCTGATACAGTGGACCCACCAACTCGTGTACAAGTAGCTAATTTCGTGCAGAGAGAAAAAAGTAAAGTCGAAAGCAGTGCAGTGGAATGAACGTTGGCGAGCTAAAAACTTGGATAGAACAAAATTCTGCATTACCGAGCGATGATAATACAACATTCGTGGTAGACAGTGTAGTACCATTGACAAAAAATGACTCTGTAATCCGAATTTTTTTGACAACAAAACTTCTCCTAAGACATGCTAAGTTTTCTAGCTGTGTTCAGTGTGACGCTACTTACAAACTGAATTTGCAAGGGTATCCAATGATAGTAGTTGGTGTAAGTGATCATAATCGTGTCTTCCACCCATGCGGATTTGGGGTGTGCAGCGGTGAAACTGAAGTGGATTTCGAATTCTGTTTCAATGCCATGAAATCAGGATTACTCAAACTTGGGCACATTTACAAGCCAAGTGTACTGGTAGCGGATGCAGCCCCGGCTATCTTGTTCTTGTGTTTGTTACAACGAAAAACTAGTATGTAAGCATATATATGGATTGGCAGTTCACAAGGGTCTACATTCGTTCCCCAATAGAGCTATAGATTTACCTATAGCCGGAAAACCAAAACGAGGAAGACCTGCGAAAGTTGCCCTGGCCAGAACCAGGGATAATACACAGGAAGATACCTCATCTCGGCAATAACTTTAATATTTTTTCGTTATAATTTTTGAAAACTTATTCGTATTTTTTACTCAAGAGAGAGAGAGTAACTTTATTACACTGATACTACAATAGTATTTGCCATCAAGGCACAGTAAAAATACAAAAAAGTTTTATAATATAATATATGTGGATTATTTCTATATATTCACGATTAGTTGGTATTGTATAAATGATGGTGCGCTATCATGGTAGATCCTCGAACAGCTGCAACAACGATGTCTTTAGTTATTGTAGGCGTTAGACAAAATCGTTTTCTAAACGTTTTGAAAAAAGACGTCATTGTTCCTCTGGCCCCTACTAACAGTCCGATGACTTCTATTTGGTCCAAGTCGTAAAGCTCCTTAAAATATTTAACGCATGGATCATATATAGCCTTCTTCTCTCTATCTACTTCTGACGCCTGATCAGGACCCTGTTCAAAACGAACTGTTGGGTCGATTATAAACCCTACTCTTTGCTCCTTGTCATAGCACAAAATATCTACTCTCCGCGGAGACCCATTTTCATCATGACATCCTACTTCTTCCTCGACTTTCCAGAATCTTTGAAAGAAAGAAGGGGCTTGACGTAGATGTTTTGCAAGAATTGACCTAATATTATGATGCCTTGTGTTTCTCAGTAGAGCACTTTTCTGACATTGTCCCAAGACGTGACTAAGGGTTTCTCTCTCAGCAGCGCAATGACGACACTGAGGAATGCCTAGGTTTCTGCCAGGAATTGCTCGAACTGGATAATTATTTGAAGACATTTTCAAACATGCAACCCATTCTGAAGTGGTTAGTCCATCCTTTTCAATAATAATTTTATTGCCATATGGACATTCTTTGAAAAGTTGAACTCCCCGCCCTTTTTGAGGCAGATTACACCAATTATTGTATTCTTGATCCCGTAAAATTTTTCGCAGTATTTTAGCAGGTTTGGTTTTGGGACTTGTAGCAAGTTTATCTTCTACTTCTAACTTGTCTATTTGCAAACCCATTAGACAATTATTTTGTTCTTCATCTAAATTTCGGGCATATATTACAAACTGATCCTGTGACTTAATTAGTGTCATACATATGTTGTAATGCTGTACAAATGCTTCCCACGATGCCCTAACAATTTGAAGACCCCGAAATTTTTTGTGCGTGTATAGCATTGAATTTGGTGTGTCAGTGGGTAAACCAATAATTTCCTTAACTGAACTTCGGATGAGTTGATCTAGGTCAGTTAAAAACTTTTTAGAGAGTTTGTGGAGGGGTGCCGTCTGAAGGGGGTAAATTAATGTCGGCCACAAATATTGATTTATTATTTTAATCTTTTGGTGCGGATATAGCATGGGTGTACCGACTAGGTTTTGAAGATCTTTTGTGAAATTTTTTGTAGTTGCCGGATCAAAAATAATTTCATCTTTAAAATTGACCCCCAAGTATTTTAGTCTCTCACCTATTTTGACTGCTCTTATACTGCACCCTGGAAACACTTCTAGTGGGTCCTCACAAATTTTTCCTTTTTTAATATTTATGACGATTGATTTTTCATAATTGATTTCATAGCCAACTTTGTTGAAATTATGAACAGCAATTTTAGTAAGTTCTTTTGCTGAGTCCATGGAATCTGACAGAAGAGCAATGTCATCTGCAAAACCACGTGCAGATAATTTAGGGACATCAGCATGTAATTGAAAGCCATAATTAGAAGATATTTCGTGTTCTGTCAGCATCTTTAGCACGTGGTCTATTGACAAGTTAAAGAGCCGAGAGGACAGTGGTGACCCTTGAAAAACGCTACGATTGACTTCAATGGGATCCGATACTCCTTCCTGAGTTTGAATTTTGGCATTGTTACCCTTCATAAGTGAAATGACTAAATTCCTCAACATCGAAGGCATTACAGTATGATTTAACACTTGGATTAGGTGGGCGTGAGACGTTTCTTCAAACGCTTTTCTTACGTCAAGAAGAACAATGCAACAATCCTGTTTTTCTTGTTTAGCTCTCAGGAGGCATCCGTTGACAATAGATGAGTTAATATAGGTACCTGGACTGCGGGTAAAACCAACTTGGTTAGGATTTATTTGAATGTACTCATCCAGGCACTTATCAAGAACTCGTTCAATTATTCGACGGAGGATGGAACAAATAGAAATAGGACGCCAACCTCCAACTTCATTCTTGGCTTCATCATTTTTTAAAATAGGAACAGTTTTGGCACACTTGAAGCTAGCCGGCACTATATTCCATTTGTGCATTACTGAGGCAATGGCTGCTATAACTTCGTAACAGCATTTTCCAATTTTTTTAATAATTCGAATAGGTACACCATCCATTCCGCTTGCAGAATCATTGTTTATTCCTTTAGCTGCCTGTTCAATACTTTCAGCTGAAATATTCGCACTATATTGTTCGTCCATTTTACTTTGCTCGGTCGGATTAACACTAGGACCATACTCTTCTAGCATACAATTATTAGGGTGACCCCAGCGTTGACTATAAGACTCATGCAATGTAGTTAGTGGTATCGTACACGATGAAGAAGCCAACGTTGACTGCAGCAGAAGACGAACAGCTTTTTTTCTGGAATAATGGTACAAATGTTGAAGAAGCTCAAAATTGTATTTCGCACGTCGGCGTTGTCTGTCGCGTTT
Organism: Dicyrtomina minuta; assembly: GCA_949802685.1. NCBI lineage: Eukaryota > Metazoa > Arthropoda > Collembola > Symphypleona > Dicyrtomidae > Dicyrtomina > Dicyrtomina minuta. The sequence continues at coordinate 66,639,283 of OX461812.1, forward strand.
GGAAGATTTTTGAGGATTCTTGGACTGGGAAAACGTTTTGTCAGTGGAATTGAAAGTTTTTTCCCGTTTTCTAGCTTCATAAAATTTCGTGCTGGGATGTTTTGGTCCAGGCAAAATGTCAATTGCATTCTTAAGGTAATGAGAAAATTCGGACACAAGGTTGGAAAATTCCGCATCAGTTGGGCAATCATTAAGAAATGGCTCAAATTTACTTCTAAACTCTAACATTTTAGCTTTCACCAGAATTACCGCAGGGGAGTCCGTTGGGATTTCAACCTCATCTGGCTGGCTACACGAAACTTGGTAAGATTGTGCTATAGCATCCCGATGGTCATTTGGATGGGATCTTGTGATGTGAGTTTTCAGTCGAATAAATGATTTCCCGCAAAATGGGCAGTCCTCCGCTGTTGGTGTTGTTTGTTCTTTTTTTTTTCTTCGCTTTCCCCATTTTTAATCGAATAAATTAAATTTCAAGATCAGTTTCAGGGCAACAGGGCAATGAGATACCATTTCATTAAAACTAAAATAACAAAAGTCATGATCCAAAATTATTTTAAATTTAAATTTTAAAATAAAATTTGTGAAAATTAAAAATATCAAAGAACTAGTGCAATTATTAAATTTTAATCAATCTCATGGAGAAGCAATCTCCACTAATTTCTCAATAAAAAATCAAAGTGAGGCGAAACTATCTGTCAATATACCTTATTCAATTATGTGTTTAATATCGTATTTATTTATGTTTCGCTAATGCAACACCAATTTTGTCTGACAAATAAATTATTTTTTAAAAACAATTGTCTGCAACTCGTAAAAACGCGTCAGCCAAAAAAAATTATTCTGTCTGACGGATTAGATGAATCCGGCACCGGTTTAGATGCATATGACTGATCGAAAAAGATTATCCCGTAACTTTTTTCCTCGACACCCTTTATACACAGCGATTTCGTAAAAGCTGTAGGGTTATATTTAAATATATATGTGAAGAACCAAAATGTCCCATATTTAATTTACGCTACAATCAAAATAAGCTATGTAATAAAAGCAAAATGGGAAGCACGCGTAGTAAAATGTTGAGTAAGAGTTATTGAGAAACGTAAAAAGTTTTATTTTCATATTTTTCAACAATGTAAAATGTCCTGTTTATATGTTTTTGAAAAGGTGCAAAATGTTCTAATTTCATGTTTTTGAAAAGGTGCAAAATGTTCTAATTCCATGTTTTTGAAAAGGTGCAAAATGTTCTAATTCCATGTTTTCGAAAAGGCGCAAAATGTTCTAATTCCAAGTTTTCGAAAAGGTGCAAAATGCTCTAATTCCATGTTTAAAAAAAGGTGTAAAATGTTCGAATTCCATGTTTTTGAAAAATGTAAAATGTTCTAATTCCATGTTCTTGAAAAGGTGCAAAATGTTCTAATTCCATGTTCTTGAAAAGGTGCAAAATGTTCTAATTCCATGTTCTTGAAAAGGTGCAAAATGTTCTAATTCCATGTTCTTGAAAAGGTGCAAAATTTTCTAATTCCATGTTCTTGAAAAGGTGCAAAATTTTCTAATTCCATGTTCTTGAAAAGGTGCAAAATGTTCTAATTCCATGTTCTTGAAAAGGTGCAAAATTTTCTAATTCCATGTTTTTGAAAAGGTGCAAAATGTTCTAATTCCATGTTTTCGAAAAGGTGCAAAATGTTCTAATTTCATGTTTTTGAAAATGTGCAAAATGTTCTATTAAAATGCTCTCAAGACAAAGAATGTTTTTGTAGATAGTTGATATTGTTGTTAGCTTCAAATGGATATGGGTCATTTTGGTTCTTCACAGACGATATGGATACGGCCGTCAATATCCTTCAAACTTGACAACATAATGCACGGGCTCCACTCCATACTCACTGCTCCCCTCAAATTCTAAACGGTCCAGGAGCTAATTTCCCTTTTTATTACCATGTCATGACTCTATGGCTACGGGTAAATCTTTTGGGTCAGATCGAAATCAAAAATTAAATTTTACACTACTCTCCGCATACTTTTGACTACATGGGAAGGTACCTACTTGAGTGAACGGGCTTCTCTTAATGCTCTCTCAGATATATTAAAAAAATTGACAAAGAAAAAATACTCCTTTCAAAAATCCATTTGAGGCATTTGAGATGAAGCAGGATGAGAATTTGGAGGAGTATAGGACATTCAGACTATGAGATTAAATTACCATTCCATGTTCAATGTTGAGCACTTACAAACTTTCAATAGCCTATTTTTAAAACATGCTAATGATTAAGCTCCTCTCTCTCTCTCTCCCCTCCCTCTCAACTTACTTTGAAGACATCCGGATCCATGCCATGGGTACAAAGTAGGTAAAGTAGGTAATGAAAGCCTGATATACAAAATAATGATGAACATTCTCCATTCTGGAGCACACAGAAGCCAAGCCACTCTCTCCCCATTTTTTTTCTTCTTCTAGAGACCACTTTACATTAAATATGAGAACTACGTGATTTTGCAGAGAATTACATCAAATGTAGTCGTAGTCGTAGACAGGGCGGGATAATGCGGGCAGCGCAGGCAGCCCCCGCTGCTTGAATTTTCAAAAAACGTGTAAATGGAACATTTTGCGCTTTTCAAAAATACGTAAAACGAATATTGAGACTTTTCAAAAACATGCAAAATAAAAATTCTTGTACATTTCAAAAACATGGAAATAAAACATTTTCCACTTTTCTCAAAACATGTAAATAGAGCATTTTGCACTTTTCTGAATCAAGTAAAAAGAACATTTTGTACTTTTCTAAAACATGTAAATACAACATTTTGCTTAACAAAAGAAAACCATTAATAAAATCAAAATGGGGGTTTTTGCATGGAATCAAATTACTGCCTAAAAGTAATCTCTTCGTCCGGCCCTGGTCGTAGACTAGTAGAACAGAAATCTTAGGAGCTCAAATAATCTATTTTTATTTTACAGAGAAACATTTCTGTTTCTCCACATTTCACTGTATATCCATTCATTTCTATATGCTCCATTCCAAAAAAAAATTCCAATATCTTTCTGCCATAACACATTATTCTGCCTTGACGGAGGCGGATTTTTGAAAAGAGAGTATGATTACTTTACAAAAAGTATTATTAAGTTAATAAGGAACAACGTCAAAATGACGCATAAGACAGCATCAAAGAATTGTACAGCAGCGTATGCATTATGTATGTTGAAAGTCTTGGAGTGTAGTAATCTCAGTAGTCGTACAGAGTAATGTCTCTTCTTAGATTCTTAGTAGTGGAGATGCAGAACAACCAAAACTCTGCTCGGTTTTCAATTTCTCCCCCACCATATAAGTCTCATTGATTTTTAGTCAATTGTGGGGAGTGTGTATAGGACTGTGGGACGTGGTGGAGAGAAAGGAGACGGGACGGGACGAGGAAGAGAGAGCGAGTGAACAAAGTCAAGTACGTAGTTACTACGCGAGTACATATAAGGGAAGTGAAATGCTTCCATTTCATCGAATGTGATTGATTTGAATCTTTTGAGGAGGGCGGAGAGCCACCATATGTGTACATGCAGACGCTGCGAAGTGAACGCTTGAAAATACTTGAAATCCAGAATCCAGCATCCAGCGCCCACAGGGCCGGACGAAGGAATTGGGTTTAGGCAGCAATTTGTTTCCATACAAAAACCACCATTTTGATTTTATTCACGGTTTTCTTTAGTAATGCAAAATGTTGTATTTACATGTTTTAGAAAAGGGCAAAATGCTCTTTTTACTAGATTCAGAAAAGTACAAAATGTTCTATTTACATGTTTTGAGAAAAGTGGAAAATGTTTTATTTCCATGCTTTTGAAATGTACAAAAGATTTTAGTTTGCATGTTTTTGAAAAGTCTCAAAATTCTTTTTACTTATTTTTGAAAAGTGCAAAATGTTCCATTTACATGTTTTGAGAAAAATGGAAAATATAATATTTGCATGATTTTGAAATGTACAAAACAAAATTTATTTACATGGTCTAGACAAGTGCAAAATGTTTTATTTACATGTTTCTTAAATGCACAAAAAAATTTATTTCCCTGTTTTTGAAAAGTGTAAAATATTCTTTTTGCATATTTTTGAAAACTACAAAATGTTCCATTTACATGGTTTTTGAAAATTCAGGCAGCGGAAGCTGCCTGCGCTGGCCGCATTATCCGGCCCTGAGCGCCGGCCATACAGAACTTGTGGGTATATTATAGTTGACGGCGTAGTATTTTTTTTCAGAGATTTCCATACTGTTGTAACACAGTGTACGGGACAATCTCATAACTCCAATCATTCTTCTTTTCCTCCAAAAACTTCCTTCGGCTTCCAACTTCCCCTCCACAGATAATAGTCTGTGATGGGTAGAAATTCGGAAATTCGTAGAGAGAAAGTGGAGCTCTTGGAAAAATGTTCCGCCTACACGTCTTATGATTAGTCTCGCATCGGATGAGAGGGAACTCGCTTAGAGAGACCGCAATATTTGTATTTACAGCATTGTGCAGTATCCATCACTTTTGGTGCCCTTTCTGATTCTGATCCACTTAAAATACCTGAACAGATATTTACTAACCTAAGCGCTCTCCTTGTACATGAATGAAAGTGTCATCTCTTTTCCCTTTATTGGCTCTCTCCACATACTGGATTTTCTTACTTCCTACGGCCACACAGTCAACCCATGTGATACTGATAGAGTGGCTTAAGAAAGGGGACAAAAAGGTCAGAGACGGAATCGGAGAATTCACATCGTGCTCCTGTACTTGACACACGGCAAACAGCCCCGGAGCCTTGTGTCAATACCAATACCAATATCAGTCTCCGTCCCTGGACCAATCCACCGTCGTCTTCATCATATTATTATTCTACGTACAAAAGCGGGACGGAAGTGCGGAAGGCGTACAAGGCTTTAACACAACCATCAGGGGCGGTTCTAGAAATATTTTCTGGGGTGGGCAATGCATAGAGTGAGTGAAAAATCAAAAGGGTCTAAATCTAATTTAAGCTACAATTAAAATAAACTATGCCAAAAAAAACTACATGAGGGAGATGCAGAAAATGTTAATTGGGAGTTTTTTGAAAAGTGCAAAATGTTCTATTTACACGTTTTAAAAAGTAGCAAAATATCCTTTTAACATGTTTTTAAACATTGCAAAATATTCCATTTACACGTTTTAAAAAATAGCAAAATATTCTATTTACATGTTTTTTAAAATGGCAAAATATTCTATTTACATGTTTTTTAAAATGGCAAAATATTCTATTTACATGTTTTTAAAAAATTGCAAAATATTCTATTTACACGTTTTCAAAAAATGCAAACTATTCTATTTACATATTTTAAAAAATATCAAAATATTCTATTTACACGTTTTCAGAAATTGCAAAATATTCTATTTACACGTTTTCAAAAATTTTTTTAAATCCTACTTACACGTTTTCAAAAATTGCAAAATATTCTATTTACACGTTTTCAAAAAATGCAAAATATTCTATTTACACGTTTTAAAAAATAGCAAAATATTCTATTTACACGTTTTCAAAAAATGCAAAATATTCTATTTACACATTTTAAAAAATAGCCTATTTACACGTTTTTGAAAATTGCAAAAATATCCCATTTGCATCTAATTTTAGGATCATAAAATTTTAATTTTCTCTTTGTAAACAGTGAATTTGTATTCTAGCTAGAAATGGCTACGGATAATTTTGATTCTTCACTCACAATACAAATCTTGGTCTTGGTTCAAATGTCCCTATGTTAGCCTTGTTAAAAAAATCATTTTGGGGTGGGCATCTGCCCTCTTGCCCACCCCTTAGATCCGCGCCTCACGATCACCACCTCATCTTCAGTTGTACGTAGAGAACAGAATTCGAAGAATCGAGGAGAATGGGGAGGGGAGACAAGTTGACACTGTACACTGTGTGTTCAGTAGTAACTGTACAGCATGGTCAGGAATTTCCATGACGTCAGAGGACTCGTGTTTGAGTAGTTGAGCTCTTTATGCTAAAAGTCTCAAACCCAGAGTACTGAACTACTCTTAAGTTGCTCTCAAACCCCCACTTTTGTAGAGCTGAGAGATTGAAATAGAAGGAGCCGATGCCTCAGCATGCCTCAACATGCCTCAGCATCAGCTCAAACAAAGGAAAGAGAGCAGTAGCATTCATTCCCTTTCGGCACTGCTCCCAGTCGACCAAAAACCAGAGAAGCGAAAAGACCTGTCCGCTCTGAGCTCTGATCAGCCATCTTTCCTTTTCTCTAAATTAAGTTCACAGTCAGATATTTCTGACTTCCTTCTTTATTCGGTGTATCAAAACTGAAGTTTCAAACCTTCTTATTTAGTGTAACTGTGCGTAATTAAGTGTGTTTCACGTCTTGTTATTTAGTGTAATGTGTGTAATTAAGTGTGTTAATAGTAATTAAACGTAAATTGGTAATTACTACCAAATTCAAGCACTTAAGAGATCACACCCACCATTTTATTGCACATTCGACCACTGCTACATTTTCAGTGTCTCACATTGCCCATCTCACCACATAGTCGCTAAGTGCATCAAGCTTCAGCTATTTGGTCCATTCATCATATACCACAGTAAAGGCTGCCAGTGCTGTTTTCACGCATCCGCATGTAGTCATGCACTGCACTCTTGGTCATCTCAGTTTCGGTCACAGTCCATCTCAAGACTCGCTCTCCAGGTCACGTCCTCCGGTCTGTTCAGTTAACTAGACCTGCTCATCAGCTCCGCTCAGCTCAGTCGGTCGGTCGGTCGGTCGGTCAGTCGGTATCAAACACCATCATACCAGAGCATCACCAGATCCAAGGAGCAAGACTCATCGGGTCCCAGGTATCATTCGGCTCTCAGCTCACCTGGTCCTAATCTGGTTCCAGGTATCATTCAGCTCTCAGCTCACCTGGTCCCAACCTCATCTGGTCCCGGGTATCATTCAGCTCTCAGATCACCTGGTCCCAACCTCATCTGGTCCCAGGTATCATTCAGCTCTCAGCTCACCTGGTCCCAACCTCATCTGGTCCCAGGTATCATTCAGCACTCAGCTCACCTGGTCCCAGCTCTCGGGTCCCATCTCAAAGCTCAGGTCCCAGTCTCTGGTTCCATCTCAAGCTCAGGTCCCAGGCTCTGGTTCCATCTCGAGCTCAAGCTCTGGTCCCATCTCAAGCTCTGGTCCCAGCTCTCTGGTCCCAGCTCAAGCTCTGGTCCCAGCTCTCTGGTCCCATCTCGAGCTCAAGCTCTGGTCCCATCTCAAGCTCTGGTCCCAGCTCTCTGGTCCCAGCTCAAGCTCTGGTCCCATCTCGAGCTCAAGCTCTGGTCCCATCTCAAGCTCTGGTCCCAGCTCTCTGGTCCCAGCTCAAGCTCTGGTCCCAGCTCTCTGGTTCCATCTCGAGCTCAAGCTCTGGTCCCATCTCAAGCTCTGGTCCCAGCTCTCTGGTCCCAGCTCAAGCTCTGGTCCCAGCTCTCTGGTCCCATCTCGAGCTCAAGCTCTGGTCCCATCTCAAGCTCTGGTCCCAGCTCTCTGGTCCCAGCTCAAGCTCTGGTCCCAGCTCTCTGGTCCCATCTCGAGCTCAAGCTCTGGTCCCAGCTCTCTGGTCCCAGCTCAGTCTCTGGTCCCATCTCAAGCTCGGGTCCCAGCTCTCTGGTCCCAGCTCAAGCTCTGGTCCCAGCTCGGTCTCTGGTCCCAGCCAGCTCTCTGGTCCCATCTCGGCACCTGGTCCCAGACCCAACTTCAGCTCACCTGGTCTCAAGTCTATTGGACCTGGTCTCCAGCCTTCTTATCCCGGTCTCAAGTCTATTGGACCTGGTCTCCAGCCTTCTCATCCCGGTCTCAAGTCTATTGGACCTGATCTCCAGCCTCCTCAGCCCGGTCTCAAGTCTATTGAGTCCGGTCTCCAGCTCCCCAGCCCGGTCTCAAATCTATTGAGTCCGGTCTCAACCCTCTTAAACTTCATCTCAAGCCCCTCACATCTCATCTTAACCGAATCATACCCGGTTGTCTCCATTATCCAACCATCTCACCTACCCTGAAATCGACTACAACACAACCAAGCAACCCATCAAACACATCTTCATAGCGAATTAGGAATGAACCATCCAATCCTCTTATTTACACAGATGACGTCCAGTTTGGGTGGACGTTAAGGTGCACCGGGATTTACGACCCCAAGCTCAAGTGTGCATACCCCCAATCACTGTGTTTGGTTCGATTAGTGGTGGATTATAGGTAATATATCTGGACAGCGATGCAATAACAAAGTATGAAAGCTTAACACGGGCATTGACAAACATCATAGAAGCCTGTCAGACTCTTCAATGGAATTCCGGTGGCAGAGGCCCAGTTCCAGTTCGTGACTGTCGTATTACTGTCAGGCAAGCGGTATGTACCTACTGTGCCTCTTCAACTTGTCGTTTTCGGTGAGGAAGAAGCGGGTAGTGATGGTGAAGGTGGGAGAGTATTCAGCGTGCTCGACACTTCTCTCCCCCGATTGTGATTTGATAAAAAGCTTACACAGGCTGGACAGCTGCCAAGAATCTCAAATTTTCTCATTTAATTTCGTTTACCTTTAATAGTGGTGAGGATGGGACCCCGACGTGTACTTTAGCTCCACCATATAACCACAGCAGAAAGGGCTATCTCCTATATGTACATGCAGATATATGGACATTACTGTCATCGGACTCTTCCTCGCATCCTTTTCCTCATCGTTACATAGCCGTTACAGTTACAGGTTACAGCACTCGACTCGTTTTAGATTTTATCCACTTCAAGTTTACAGATATTTCCACTTCTACCCTCAGGCCTTCGACTATTTAAAATTAATTACATCTAACTTGATAGTGCATTGTGAGTGTAAGCTAACAGTGCATTGTGGATATTCGTAGATCGCACACATTATTACCGCGATATACCTATTGGATATTCAGAGTAAAAGTTGATCGATATTTCGTTTGACATTTGACCTTTCTTCAGTTTTCCAATATCGTCTGTGGAGAACCAAAATTACCCATATCCAATTTAAGCTACAATCAAGATGAGCCATGTCAAACATGTGTAAAATTTTAATTAGGAGTTTTTGAAAACGTAAAATGTTCTAATTTCATATTTTTGAAAAGGTGCAAAATTTTCTAATTCCATCTTTTTAAAAAGGTGCAAAATGTTCTAATTCCATATTTTCGAAAAGGTGCAAAATGTTCTAATTTCATGTTTTTGAAAAACTGCAAAATGTTCTAATTCCATGTTTTTGAAAAGGTGCAAATTCTTCTAATTCCATGTTTTTGAAAAGTGCTCAATGTTCTATTTAAATACTCTCAAGACATATTTCAATATTTTTGTAGACAGTGGATATTGTTTATAGCTAAAACTGGATATGGGTCATTTTTGTTCTTCACATACGATATTTGGATTTTTTAAATAAGTGTGTCAAATCCAAATCAACATTTTGACGTCGGTCGTTGCTCAATTTAAATTACATTAAACATAGATAGTATGAACGTGTGTAGACAGTAGAGAGTAGAGAATCTCTTCACTCATAATCCAGTCCCTGCATAAGATTAAACAATACTGTATTAGCATAATATTGTGTCACCATATTTCCAAGAAAATTCTTATTTGCACCTTTCCTCAGGATATTTATTATTATTATGAATGTGGTTTCCCTTCCTTGGTTGAAGGTTTTAATAAACGTACAAATATTTGAATAACAACGACGCGTCTTGGAGAGACGCATGTGTTGCATTCTAATTTGATTTGCTTGAGAGAGAAAAATAATGTTAAAAAGAAATTCTGCACACGATAATGAGATTTTGCATGTTTAAGTAAGTTATTAGTTTATTAGCTTGTCTGTTCGGCATCGGCATCGGCTTCGGGACTGAAGAGGAATCTTGATTTGCTATTATTATGACTGACTTTTCATTAGGACGGATGAAAGCAGCACAGATTCTTTGTTGCTGTCTCAAATTCAATGCTCAAATCGTCGGTGAAGAATCGTTCTGTCGCAAGTCCATTCAATTGGTAGCTGCTAACGACTCCGCTTCCGCGCTGTCCTTTGCATTAGGTGGGGGTGGTATATGTTAATGACTGTATTGTGCTCATGGCGTGCACTTAGGGGCCGACCACAAAAGGCGTAATCAAAATTTCATTTTCAGAACATTTTGCGCTTTTTAAAAACATGTAAATAGAACAATTTGCACTTTTCAAAAACATGTAAATAGAACATTTTGCACTTTTCAAAAACATGGAAATAGAACATTTTGCACTTTTCAAAAACATGTAAATAGAACATTTTACACTTTTCAAAAACATGGAAATAGAACATTTTGCACTTTTCAAAAACATGTAAATAGAACATTGAGCACTTTTCTAAAACATGTAAATAGAACATTGAGCACTTTTCTAAAACATGTAAATAGAACATTGAGCACTTTTCTAAAACATGTAAATAGAACATTGAGCACTTTTCTGAATCAAGTAAATAGAACATTAAGCACTTTTCAAAAACATGTAAATAGAACATTTTGCACTTTTCAAAAACATGTAAATAGAACATTTTGCACTTTTCAAAAACATGGAAATAGAACATTTTGCACTTTTCAAAAACATGTAAATAGAACATTTTACACTTTTCAAAAACATGGAAATAGAACATTTTGCACTTTTCAAAAACATGTAAATAGAACATTGAGCACTTTTCTAAAACATGTAAATAGAACATTGAGCACTTTTCTAAAACATGTAAATAGAACATTGAGCACTTTTCTAAAACATGTAAATAGAACATTGAGCACTTTTCTGAATCAAGTAAATAGAACATTAAGCACTTTTCTAAAACATGTAAATAGAACATTTTGCACTTTTCAAAAACATGTAAATAGAACATTTTACACTTTTCAAAAACATGGAAATAGAACATTTTGCACTTTTCAAAAACATGTAAATAGAACATTTTGCACTTTTCAAAAACATGGAAATAGAACATTTTACACTTTTCAAAAACATGAAAATAGAACATTTTACACTTTTGACAAACATGAAAATAGAACATTTTGCACTTTTCAAAAGGTGTTTTTGGAAAGTGCAAAATGTTTTGAAAATGAAAGTTTGATAAGTCTTTTGTGGACGACCCCTAAATGTACGTCATGAGTAGTCAGTAACATGCCACCCCCACTTAATGCAAAGGACAACGCGAAAGCGGAGTCGACAGCAGCTACCAATTGAATGGATTTGCGACAGAATGACTTTCAGAGTCGTACATGGACTTACGACAGAAAGACTCTTCACCGACGAAATGTAAATTTAGAGCACAATGCTTTCCTTCTTCTCCTCTCATTTTCTGCACGTCTTATATTAGCCCCTAGGAGCTCCGAACCTGGAAATTTTCTCTGTCTACACATATTTCCCCTTCCACATTGGCATTTCCATATACAGTACCTATGTTTTGTATTGTATTGCATCTTACGGATTAGTTTCCAGATTCCTATTTTCAATATGGAGTATGGGATGTGTGGGTATGTGACATGTGATCCTTGTTATCTGCTGTAATTTGCTGTGAAAACTATATTCGAGTCTCACTTCATATTTTTTCACATCACTTCTTTGTGTACATAATAATATGTATTTATAGCCTCTGTCGTCTGACCTCCTGATCTAAATCCAGATCTGCGAGCAGACACAGACACTCACACAATCAAGATCAAGCCTATCGAAAATATCTAAAATTTCCTGGACACATTACGTAAAACTTTGTGACTTTTGATGTAATATTTTTGAGGAGAAGAGGCCCATAGAAATCCCTGTCATCCACAGATGTCATAATATTTTTGAGGAAATCTTGAGTGTGAAGGACATCCAGTTAGAATTCCGTCTTGAATGTCAAATTTATGATAATTTATCGCGGAAATTGTGTACACGTGGAGTTAAATAAAACTATTTTACCTTCTTGATGACTTCGTACTATCGTATATCGTCTGTGAAGAACCAAAATGACCCATATCCATTTGAAGCTAAAAACAATATCCATTATCTACAAAAATATTGAAACATGTCTTAAAAGCATTTAAATAGAATATTTTGCATTTTTCAAAAACATGAAAATAGGACATTTTACACTTTTAAAAACATGTAAATCAAACATTTTGTAGTTTTCAAGAACGTGTAGATACAAAATTTTACACTTTTCAAAAACATATGTAAATCAAACATTTTGCACCTTTTCAAAACCATCTAAATAGAACATTTTACGTTTTTCAAAAACTCGTAATTAACATTGTACACAAGTTTCTCGTTTTGTTTTTGTGACATAACTCATTTTGATTGTAGCTTAAATTGGATATGGGTAATTTTGGTTCTTCACTCACGATATTTATGGTATCTTCTAAAGCGTGAGATTATTTTTTGAATTAAAGTACATCATTCAACTAGGCCCTTTGTTGTCTTGCATTACTGCGTAAAGGTCAGAGTTCAACCCATAAGCAATTTTTCAAAACTGCCATCCTTTTTTTTTGAGAAAACGGGATGAGTCCATAAATAATATTTGAAGCTGTGAGTTTGTTCAATTCTGATGATTTTATTTAAGGTTTAAAATTCCTTGTTCCGGCCGAAAGTTTTCTTTGACGGACTTGACCCGTTTTCCCTACAAACTAGGTACTAGGTACTTGTATAAAATCTGCATATAGTGTCTGGGGGATATAAGGGAATGACGTGTAGAATTGTGCATGGAAATGCAGACGGTCGACGGACTAGAATACATTACAGATGGGTGAGAGTTTTCTGTGGGGGTTTGGTTCAAGATAAAGTTTTAATCAATTCACAAGTCACAAAGTTTTCTCAATGACTTCATTTGCCTTGTGTGTGTACGTATAACTTTAAAGTTTTTGTCTTAATCTTAATCTAAACAAAGATCTTACAGAGAGCTCTATACGTTCCCGTCGTGCATCTTAATCCTCGCTCTGTACCTCTCTCCTCTGACACTGTGTATATCTACTATCCTTAATGCCCATAGCAGCCGTAGCTGGACTATAGGCAACCTTACCATGCATATACTGCTTAGTAATTTAAGACATTTTCTAATTGGTCGCCACAACTCACTCTGGACTAAAAAGGACAGTAAATTCAATGATCTAATCAGAGACAGAGGACGAGGACGACCACTACAAATTCAAATTTACTTTTGAATTTTGTTTTAGATTCAGCCATTGAATTTATGTTTTGTTTTATTTTAGGTGAGCAAAATGGGAGATCTCGAAACGACTACGTCTGAATCTGTGCTACGAAGCTTCCATTTATAGTTTTCTCCTACAGCACTCGTCCCGTGCGCGTGGAGGTATTCCAAATTTAAATCCACTAATTTTCCAATGATAATATCAACTATCAACTCACACACATCTATTTTCTAAACAGCCAAATATTTATTTTTCAACACGTGGAAAAAAGAAACAATCGTTGTGTTGCAGTTTGTAGACTGATCGGATTAGTTAAAGTATTTTTCAAACATCAATGTTAGTGTCAGTGTTACAACATATTATAATGTGGGATTAATGTCTGTAGTCTGTAGCAGTGCATGCTTTGCTATTCTATACTCCAGTATAATTATTAGATTAGATTAGATTATTTAAAGCACATACGTACCTGCCTATTCAATATGGAGGAATTTTTGACTTAATGTAGAATTGTTGTGTAGCTTGTGGATGACCTAATTTCTCCTTGGAGATTATTAGTGAGCCAAATTAAATACTCTGATACCTGTAATTATGTATCATACTTGACTTATACTCTAACAAGGGAATGACGCGACAGGCTACACTCACATTTCAAAGAGACCCATTTCAAAAAATTGGGCTACTTTTCAATAGCACAGAGCCAAAGTAACTCGAGTGCATTTTGCGTTGTTTGGTCACAGTAGCCCGCCAAAATTTAAGAAAATTCAAATTTTAAAACTTTGTCGCCCTATAATTGCTACAGTTCTCATCCGATTTTGATAAAATTTGAGTTTTTCTAGTCCTTAGACTATATTCTAAAAAGTAATGTCAGGATTTTTTAAAATTCCAATTTTTTTTTGAAAAAAATGAAAATTTTGGAGTTTTTAAAAGTCCTTAAATGTTTTTAGAATATAACCTAAGAATTACAAAACCTCAAATTTTATCAAAATCGGATGAGAACTGTAGCAGCTATAGGGCGGCACATTTTTAAAATTTGAATTTTTTAAAACTTTGGCGGGCCACTGCGGCGCAACAACGTAAAATATACTCGAGTTACTTTGGATCTGTGCTATATAAAATTATTCCGATTATTTAAATGGGTCTTTTTAAAATCTTGGTGTATCATGTCGTGTCACTCCCTTGTAAGTAATGTACCTACCTAAATTAAATAGGTGTTAAAAATATTAAATACTTAAATTATTCAATTAGGAATTCGGTGCTATTGCCCTTTAAAAAATTGTTCAAAGCAATCAAGGCACTATTTTAATAATTCTCCTTGTATTTATATTCAAAATTCCAATTTATGGTTAAGGAAGTCATATACATTATACATAGCAAAAGATAATATAGTATGTATACATAAATAAATAGCAACAATTACTTATATGCATGTCATAAAAATAGTTTTAGAATTTTAGCTTAAGTATAACGTGCAAACTTTGTAAAGTTGTAAATTATTTATTAGGAAAGTATAATATTATACCGTCATCCTCACAGAATCGGCCACTGTGACTGTGAGACACCTACTAAACTGTATTTACTTTTGAAAAAATAATTATTTGGAATTAAATTAAATGTACCTTATATCCATGTTGTAAAATATTTAATAAACGAAAAAATATACTTTCACACTCCTCGTGAGCCTATTCTAGTCGGTCACACTGTATGTACGTTTCATTAAATCACCAAAATTTGAATGAATCCAAAAGTCTTTCAACTATAATAATTGGTACAAATCTTATGGGGGCTCTCAGCCTTACTTTTAAATTGAACTAACGATAAGATTAGACGTAAAAAAATACATCTAACGTAAAAGTAGTGAAGTAGTAAGCCGCGTCACATAAGTTGTGAAAAAACTATTATCTCTGTCAAAGTAGGTACTTTATGTTTTAGTTCAAAACGAAACCGAAAAAAGTACGCAGTGCCATGCCATGCCGTGATACCATGAACTCGTAAAGAATATCAGTAGTCAAAAGTAAAATAGAAAGAAAGCATATCGTAGTACAGTAAAGGAAATGCGCATCCCTCCCATGGCAATGGTAATGGTAAAAACGAACATAATATGTAAAACTTTGAGAAGGACTCAAAAATAGCTACAATGTACAACCTGCGTCATCTTCCCGTGGAGACAAAAAGATGGGAGCTAGACGTCCTCCAGCTCCAGCATAGCAGCCCTTGTCCTTCAGTCCTCTCCTCCTATGATCTTTTCTTGGAAATTAAATTTTAAAAACGTACAACTTTTTTCCATTGTTGATTTTGGTTTTGATTTTGATTTTGACAAGATTCTTCTAGTTTCATTCTCTTGTGTCGTGGCTCTTTGACGTAAATCGGGAGATATTGATTCAAACCCCAACCACGCACTCCATCCACCATACTTGATAACAAACATAATCAACTTTTTCAAGCCCTTTGCTGAATTTCGATGAAATCGTCCAAAACTTTTTTTTTTCTCATTTTGAGCCAAAAGTCACACAAGTCGGAAGTGTATCTGCATGAGAAAAGAAAAGGCTATAGATACGAAGAAAAAAAACCTTTTCTTTCGTAGTTGATTTTAACTTGGATGTAGACTGTGGACTGTATAGAGTGAAAACTGCGAAGGTAAAAGTGTTTATCTTGTAGTCGACGTATTTTGCTGAGGAAAAAACTTTTGGCAAGTAAAGCGGACCCTTTATTGCTCAGCGATGATTCCAAACAAAACCTTTGTAAAAGTCGTGTGGAAAAGCGTGATAATAATTTTGAAAATAAAAGTTCTTTTGACCCCGTCGCTGTCTGAGTCTGAGAATACAACACTACTATACATATAGCAGGGAAAATCGAAAAATGGGCACATATGTAGAATACGCAGCAAATTCTATTTATGTGCAGAATTTAGAAAAACAAATTAATTTACACCTTCTACCCCAAAATTCAAATTTAACACACACATTTATGAACGTTTAAAAATTAAAAGTTAGGGTAAAAGAAACTTCATTAGTAAGGAGCTTTTACGACCAATCCTTCGTCGATCGTGCCACGCCAAACTGACTCGTAAGGTGAAAATTACATACCTATAACTCGGCACAGTATATACTTATAATTGTATTTTATGGGCTGCAGAACTTACAGACTACTTCTTGGCAAAAGCACAGGCTCTACCTCACTAAATCAAAGAAATTTCTCTCCCCTGATGAGCCCTTTGAGTGTCACCGTACGGCATACGGGTCTCTAAATTCGATTAAAATAATGTAACCTTTCCCCAGCGACCCACTCTGCACTGCTCAAAATATAAAATTTCAAAGATATAGCAAAAAGCCAAAAAATGCGAACTAGAAAACCAAAACAGAAAAAAAATTCAAGACGAGTGCCTTTATCATCAATGTTATTGGAATTGCAAGACATATGGGGAAGGGAAGACATAATTTGAGATGAGGCGAGAATAAATGTGAAAAAGTATGTATGAGGGGGAGCCCCTATGCTTCGCGTTGGTGTTGATGGTGTGGGGGATTAGGTTTAGAGACGATCATAGCCGTGCGAAGAGCATAATAGCTAGCATATCGTCTGTGAAGAACAAAAATGACCCATTTCCATCTTTAAACAATATCAACTATCTACAAAAAAATATAAAATTTGTCTTGCGAGCATTTAACTAGAACATTTAGCACTTTTCAAAAACATGGAATTAGACATCTTTGCACCTTTTCAAAAACATGGGATTAGACATTTTTGCATCTTTTCAAAAACATGGAATTAGACATTTTTGCACCTTTTCAAAAATATGGGATTAGACATTTTTGCATCTTTTCAAAAACATGGAATTAGACATTTTTGCACCTTTTCAAACTCATGGGATTAAACATTTTTGCACCTTTTCAAAAACATGGAATTAGACATTTTTGCACATTTTCAAAAACATGGAATTAGACATTTTTGCACCTTTTCAAAAACATGAAATTAGAACATTTCACACATTTCAAAAACATGTAAAAAGAACATTTTGCCCTTTTCAAAAACATGTAAGTAGAACATTTTACATTGTTGAAAAACATGAAAATAGAGCACTTTACGTTTTTCAAAAAAACGTAATAAACGTTTTACGTATGTTTCTTATTTTTTTATGACATAGCTCATTTTGATTCTCGCTTAAATTGGATATGGGTCATTTTGGTTCTTCACACACGATATGTACTCAGCTAACTGTGGTACGAAATCCTTACGCTTTACATTAGAAAAACTATTGGCGAGACTGCTTGATTTTAATGGAGGTAAGTACCTACCTAACTTTCTCTCCAACTGACAGTTTGGTCGATTCTCAAGTCTTCATTCCATACTCTTAACCCTCTAAGATGATGTTCATTGCCTTTTTATGAAGATTCCACCTTCATTTCTTGGGTCATTTTGGTCGATAGTCTATACTTTATCCTTCAACTCCGAAAGCCTTCACTCTCATCAATCAAAGCTCCGTCATTTATACGATCCGATCCAATCCAAGTGAGGGGTGTGCATGGACTGTAGGAGGTAGCCCGTGGAGATAAGCCCGGACATAGACTGCACAGTAGTATGGGTATTTGCGTAAGTTATGTATGTATTTGAGGGAGCTAAAAGGCATACGTGGGCATAAATGTGTTGACCTGGGTGATCAATCTTGAAATGTCTTGGAGTTGAGAAAGCAGACACGTATACAAGAATATACAAATAAACAGGGAGAGATAGTAGACAGCAAATTATTTGAGAAGCTCATAAACGCAAATGAAATGAATCGAAATCAGATTATTATTTTCTAACATGCGATCTTAATAACATCTCATGCCGGAGAGAGAGACCCCCACGAGGCTACTACCACTGACATCATAGTCACACAGCACTATTTGTATTGACACTTATTAGCTAGAGTAGCTAGACCAATAATCGCCTAACTTCCCTATAGTCTATATAGCATCGTATCATGCAATCACAAGGGAAATAAAACGTTCTAAGGACCAAAATGATCCATTTCCATTTTTAACTAAAAACAATATCAACTATCTACAAAAATATACAAATATCGTCGATGTAGAATGAAGTTTGATCATCTCCTTTTGGGGCTAAAATGAATTATGATCATCTCCATTCTGCTTTAAAATGAATTTTGATCATCTCCATTTTTCATGAAATACGCCGAATGAGATATGTTAATGATTAGTTAATGGTTTAGTAATTTAAAACTAAGTACATTAAAGGTCACCCATAAATGACGTCATCAAAATATCCCCATTTTAAGTCCCTATGACCCTCCTGTCATCAGAGTACCCGTTGGGTAAATGGCATTTATGGGTGACCCTTAATGTACTTACAATAATATTCTAAATTACACTCTTTTTAGCATGCAATACAAACTTTTTTTTTTAAACAATGTACGCGTATTTTTGTCTGCTATTCATAAATCATGAGTTTTTCAGGTAACAACCAAACCAAAATAACTGCATATCATGTGAACATAATTAATTCCATAACTGACAAGGTCTAACCAAGGACCAATGTAAATCTCTATTTGTATATTTCCAAACAATGTTGTATGGGCTGCGGCCAAATCGACAAAATGAATAAATTATTATTATTATTATTATTATTATTATTAATGTACTTACAAGCAAACCACTTACTATGTTTCCTCGGGATCTGGAAAAGCATTGCCAGAAACGTTTCCTTGGACCTCAGAATGAACGAATAGTGTGATAACTCGAGTGCATTTTGCGCGGTGCTTTAGCAGCAGCCCGCCAAAGTTCAAAAAAACCGAATTTTTCAAAGTTTGACACGCTGTAGCTTCTTCAGTTTTTGTCTGATTTCAATGAAACTTGCAGTTTTGTGATGTTCACACTTTTATCTAAAAAGTAATTTCTGGAAATTTTGAAATTCGAATTTTTTTTATTTTTTCGAAAAATTAATGAAATGTCATACTTTTGAGACCCATTTTTTAATTACGGTTTTTTGATAAAAAATTAAAAATTCGAATTTCAAAATTTCCAGAAATTACTTTTTAGATAAAAGTGTGAACATCACAAAACTGCAAGTTTCATTGAAATCAGACAAAAACTGTAGAAGCTACAGCGTGTCAAACTTTGAAAAATTCGGTTTTTTTGAACTTTGACGGGCTGCTGCTAAAGCACCGCGCAAAATGCACTCGAGTTATCACACTATTCGTTCATTCTAAGGTCCAAGAAAACGTTTCTGGCTATGCTTTTCCAGATCCCGAGGAAACATAGTAAGTGGTTTGCTTGTTAGTTTTAAATTACTAAGCCATTAACTAATCATTAACATATCTCATTTGGCGTATTTCATGAAAAATGGAGATGATCAAAACCAATTTGTAATCAGAATGGAGATGATCATAATTCATTTTAGCTCCAAAGGGAGATGATCAAACTTCATTCTTCATCGACGATAGATATCTTGTAATTGTAATTTGTAATTTGTAATTTCGCTTTATTGTCATACACATTCAAGAATTACATGCTGGTTTTCAAGAGCAGACATAATCTTGAGAGCATTTAAATAGAACATTTTGCACCTTTTCAAAAACATGGAATTAGAACATTTTGCACCTTTTTAAAAACATGGAATTAGAACATTTTGCACCTTTTAAAAAACACGGAATTAGAACATTTTGCACCTTTTTAAAAACATGGAATTAGAACATTTTGCACCTTTTAAAAAACACGGAATTAGAACATTTTGCACCTTTTAAAAAACATGGAATCAGAACATTTTGCATCTAAACCATTCTGTCCACAAGGATGCGAGAGGTGTCAAAAGACGCAGAATGATGTAAGAACGAGATACAAAATTATATTTTAGTCGCACCTCTTTACCCATTTTCAACTTACAACATACGCAAATAACAGACCAGCTTATAGAAAGGATTTAAACAGGGTGAATATTGTATAATAATTAAAAAATCATATACTTGCCTGAATTTAAAAATTCAGGCATTTTGAATTGTTTGTTTTTGTTGGTCACTGGTCACGTGATCGAGCTGCTTATGTTTTGATTGAAATCATGGGACCCTGCCGTACGGAGGGCTTAAATTCTACTAATTTAGTGAGTGCACATTTTTGTATTTGTAGAGAGGTCCGATGCCGATTCCGATCGTAGCCTTCCCAAGTAATTGAATTAAGTTAGAAGCATCCACGAACGGCAGAGCTTCTAAATGCATCTATAGCTAAAGAATGTGCCTCGCCTCATCGCTTGTACTCTTTTGTATCGGGAAAAATTCGGATACAAAAAAGAGGAAAAATAAATGTGAAATGAAAATAAGTCCAGCCATAGCCATTGCATTGACGTAGTTATATAGTATGTATATGGGATTGGAAAGGAGATAGTAGATCCGAAATACAAATAGTGTCAAGTAGAGAATAAATACGGCTACACGGGAAGAGGAAAGATAGTGTGTGGAGTAGAAATGGAAGGAGATTTCTTTTCTTGGAGAGAGTGGAGAGCTTCACTTATTTTCTTTTTCTTTTGCGTGTGGAGAAAACGGAGAGAGAAAAAAAGTTGGAATGGGAATTGGAATTTCTTTTATGGATCTTGATCTCTTGGTTGTACATTTAGTGGTGTTGGTGATGTTGGTCCGGGTCCGGGTTCCTGGGCCTGGTGCTGTGGAAGTGCTCCGGCTCCACTTGCCAAGGGCTACGATTACTATTACAAATGGTTCTCCGTACGGAAGAGTTTGTCCCATGGTGAAGAGAGAAGGACGAGGACGCGGACGGTGAGAGAGGCTGGGAGGAATGAAAGGGATGCGGACGTGTTGAATTGTGGGAAGGGGAAGGAACATTACCTTCTTTAAGAGG
Organism: Dicyrtomina minuta; assembly: GCA_949802685.1. Lineage (NCBI taxonomy): Eukaryota > Metazoa > Arthropoda > Collembola > Symphypleona > Dicyrtomidae > Dicyrtomina > Dicyrtomina minuta. The sequence continues at coordinate 66,660,279 of OX461812.1, forward strand.
ACAATATGAAAGTGATTTCACTGACCATATTTTACACTCATAAGCCTGAGTGGTTGAAGTGAGGAGTGCAACAATGAAACCACTAGAGGAACATTAATGTGAGACAGTCTAACATCAAAATGGCCAATTTTTGGCTACTTTCAAATCCTTGGCACGATCTTTTACTACTGCCACTCTATGAGCACTGGTACTGATATTCCTTCTCCCACATAAAGATACACACTACTCTTTTCTTATATCGTCAGTGAAGAACCAAAATGACCTATATCCATTTGTAGCTAAGAAAAAATCCCCTATCTACAAAAATATTGCAACATATCTTGAAAGCGTTTAAATAGAATATTTTGCACTTTTCAAAAACATGTAAATAGAAGATTTTTCAATTTTCAAAAACATGCAAATAGAATATTTTGCACTTTTCAAAAACATGCAAATAGAATATTTTGCACTTTTCAAAAACATGTAAATAGAAGATTTTTCAATTTTCAAAAACATGCAAATAGAATATTTTGCACTTTTAAAAAACATTCAAATAGAATATTTTGCAATTTTCAAAAACATGTAAATAGAATATTTTGCACTTTTCAAAAACATGTAAATAGAAGATTTTTCAATTTTCAAAAAAATGCAAATAGAATATTTTGCACTTTTCAAAAACATGGAAATAGAATATTTTACACTTTTCAAAAACTCGTAATTAGCATTTTACGCATGTTACTCATTTTGTTTTTATGACATAGCTCGATTTGATTCTAGTTTAAATTGGATATGGGTCATTTTGGTTCTTCACTGACGATATATGCATACTACCCTTAGTTCTGACGATGAAAGTACACTTTCGGTTTCGGTGACCTATCTTCCCGGTCCCGGTCCCGGTCCCGGAACAATGTCATAACTAACACTTGATACTTGGTACTGGGCCACATGAGCACTCATAGGCCAGCCTATATATATAAGGGATGCTAATACAGATATTATTATTGTTGTAATCCTGCGTATACTAATACTAATGACAACAGTAGCAGTGTCTCCGGTTCCACCTTACTAATACTAATCTTCAAACCAGCAAAATCCCCTGTCACCCCTCCTTTACATGAACAACTTTAATAGCGCCTTGTCCACGTCACCTTTTTTTCCCCCTCAATTTAAATTCATTTCTCCACATTATTATTATTATATTGCTCACATAGTTTTGTTTCTAGTCCATCCATTACTCGTCGTATAGCATTCCCTACATTTTTCTTCATTGGAATCAGGCATGTCTAGGTAGGTGTATATAGAGCGGTGAGAAGTACTCGGGAAATGGGTTCTATCAAGTAATAATATTATATGTTTTATGTTTTATGTTTTATTCCCGTGTCTCGAATGCAACATTTATTTCGAGGTGGAGAAAAAATGGGAAAACATTTTCTTGTCAATGTGTTTTGTCCATTTAGTTTTAGTCAATCCATTGTTGTTTCCCGATCCCGACTCCCAACTCAACTGCACTACTACCTTCTTGTCTTACTCGTACATAGCAAATTTTACTGCACTCTGAGCGTGTACGAGTCTACTAAAAGTAAACGGTTCATAGCATGTATTTTTCCCAAACCTCCCCCCCTCCCCCCCCCCCCTCCCCACCTTTTACGGCTCCCGTTCCTCCTCATTTTGTTTCCTTTGCATTCACTAAACTGATAGTTACTGTAGAGTAGAGTGCGAAATTCGGCTCTGTTTGACTCTACGTACAAAGGTATTTTGCGTTGCGTATGCCGTGCACAAGTAACACAGAGATGTGTTGAGGGGGTTGAAGCCGTCGTGATAGCATTTTTGCAGCGAGGAGTCCTGTTTACAATTTACAAGGAATAAGACGCCAAAAGGTATGTACAAAGTAAGGACAACGGAGAAGGAAGGAGTTGTTGGTGAATGCAATTTAAGTCTCCGTTCTACTGTCTACTGTTCTCCTCCACGAGCTGTCTTTCTCTCTCCATGGAGACCAGGGCCGGACGAAGGAATTGGTTTTAGGCAGCAATTTATTTCCATACAAAAACCACCGTTTTGGTTTTATTGATGGTTTTCTTTGGTAAAGCAAAATGTTGTATTTTCACATGTTTTAGAAAAGTTTAGAAATGTTTTTTTACTTGATTCAGAAAAGTGCAAAATGTCCTATTTACATGTTTTGAGAAAAGTGGAAAATGTTTTCTTTCCATGTTTTTGAAATGTGAGAAAAAATTTATTTGCATGTTTTTGAAAAGTCTCAATATTCTTTTTTCTTATTTTTGAAAACTGCAAAATGTTCCATTTACATGTTTTTTGAAAATTCAAGCAGCGGGGGCTGCCTGCGCTCGCCACATTATCCGGCCCTGATGGAGACTCTGGGATGATATGGAACTGAATAGCTTCCGTTTGCAATTTAATAAAACTAGTTCTCCCTTGGATTACAACAAGTGCACAAAAGGAAAGCTAGAAGATTAAATGCTGTCGGGGCAGGGAGGCGGAGAGTGCGTTTTTGGCTCCACATCTCTTCAGGTTTCGATTGAGTCTAATGAGAAAAAATAAGCTGGAGGAGATGGGGAGACGACACAATTTAATAAGCATGGAAAGTCGTTTACCCATTTTCGTACCCTTCCTCTACTCCACATTTTAACTCGACTACAGTATATTGCATTACCTTTTCCCCCAATATCCTCGTTCGTCTTCTATGTGCAGCTTTCGTTACTCCAACTCCAACCAACCACTACATATATTATATTCTCGAATCTGGAGAGAATGTTGTAACGTCGGTCCTGACTGCTCGATCAAGATGAATTCCTCTTTTTTGGAGGAAAAAGGAAAACAGGAGCGAGGTTGTGTTGTGCAGTCCTTTTTAGTCCTCTGACTGGATCTATGTATTCAGGGCCGGACGAAGGAGTTGCTTTTAGGCAGCAATTTGTTTCCGTACAAAAACCACCATTTTGATTTTATTCATGGTTTCTTGAGTAAAGCAAAATGTTGTATTTACATGTTTTAGAAAAGTGCAAAATTTTCTTTTTACTTGATTCAGAAAAGTGTAAAATGTTTTATTTCCATGTTTTTGAAATGCACAAAACAATTTATTTTGCATGTTTTTGAAAAGTCAAAACATTCTTTGTACATATTTGTGAAAAGTGCAAAATGTTGTATTTACATGTTTTTAGAAAAGTGAAAAATGTCCTTTTTACATGATTCAGAAAAGTGGGAAATGTTCTTGTTTACATGTTTTGAGAAAAGTGGAAAATGTTTTATTTCCATGTTTTTGAAATGTACAAAAATTTTTATTTTGTATGTTTTTGAAAAGTCTCAATATTCATTTTACATATTTTTGAAAACTGCAAAATGTTCCATTTACACGTTTTTTGAAAATTCAAGCAGCGGGGGCTGCCTGCGCTGACAGCATTATCCCGCCCTGTATGTATTTAAATGTCTGACTACTTCCATATATATAGTCCATATCCTTAGTCCTTAGAAGGGCATCTCCGAATCACAAGCTATCTCCCTCTGACTCTGGCTTTTTCTGGTTCTGGTTCTGCAATGACAGTGTGCTGACGTGTGAGTGTTGCTGTCAGAGTGTTGATGTTGAAGCTCCTATAGAAAACGAATGTGGTCCTGATAATCTCTATAGGAAATGAGAATTTATCACTCCTTCATTCATGCCTGAATTTGAGGAGTATCTTTGGGATCGGGATGATAGGGGTGTAGGTATAGGTGGGATGTAAAGGTAATTACCGACTCCGCCGACTACATAAGATCAAGTCACACTTCTTTCGATGCAGATACATATATATGTGGTCATGCGCTTACTGTGGACTCTACACTTAAATACTCTGTGTGATCTGGAAATGTGATAGACGACGTCGGGAGACAATAAATTGAGTGTGTTTATACTCTAATTTCTTCCTCGTATTTTGGATCATCATCGTCCGAAACTAATGGCGCATTGGCAGTTAGTCAAGTTCTAATGGATTTATATAATCAAGTAGTAATGACACAAATGACATTTTGAATTCATTCTTTTCCGTCCCTCTCTGCAGGGCCGGACGAAGGAATTGCTTTTGGGCAGCAATTCGTTTCCAAGCAAAAACCACCATTTTGATTTTATTGAAGCTTTTCTTTGGTAAACAAAAATTTTGTATTTGCATGTTTTCTTTAGCAAAGTTTAAAATTTTCTGTTTACTTGATTCGGAAAAGTGCAAAATGTTTGATTTACATGTTTTGATAAAAGTGTTAAATGTTTTATTTGCATGTTTTTAAAATGTGAGAAAGAATTTATTTTGCATGTTTTTGAAATGTGAGAAAGAATTTATTTTGCATGTTTTTGAAATGTGAGAAAGAATTTATTTTGCATGTTTTTGAAATGTGAGAAAGAATTTATTTTGCATGTTTTTGAAATGTGAGAAAGAATTTATTTTGCATGTTTTTGAAATGTGAGAAAGAATTTATTTTGCATGTTTTTGAAATGTGAGAAAGAATTTATTTTGCATGTTTTTGAAAAATGCAAAATGTTGCATTTACATGTTTTTTTAAAATTCAGACAGCGGGGGCTGCCTGCGCTGGCTCCATTATCCGGCCCTGCCTCTCTGCCTCTGCTAGTGTCAAAATAAGTGTCCAGAATACAGAGCAAATAATTATAGCTGGTGTTATGGGAGTCTATCTATAGGAAATTCGTCGTCCCTTTACAATGTGAAGCCACAATAACTAATAAACTAATAATAGAAAAAACATTTCGAGACACTATTACGGATAAATCACTTTAATGCTACTATTCTAAATCAACAAAGAAATAGCACGAATAAAGGGTTTGGAAGTAAATATTTGGAGTGTTTCTGGGCTTTGAGACGGGATTAGTTTTGCCATAATACTTTTGTTTTCTTTTACAAAATTCCAATCATGCATCTTCGTCGTCCTCGTTTTCTATAATGTGGGATCCAAATCGGAATCTAAGGATTATGTGTTATTATGTATAATTATTTTATTATTTACGCAATAGCTTATATGTATCACAGAAAAACATAAATAGTATTGTTTGGGCTTTGGCCAAATCGACTTAATGAATAAATCAATGTATAGCTATATTTGTATTGATGTAGTACTTTTCTATTTCTTTCTCTCTTTTTGTATTAGACATTCCAAGAGAAAATATCTGTAGCACCGTATTTTATTTTATTCCCTAAAATATTTAAGTAGGTACATCACATTTTTTGAGGTTATAAATCCAGAATCTGTGTATATTCATAGCGAGGTTCCTACTTAGTTCGGGTACAAACAATTAATTATTGTGTTGTAAGTATTTGTGAAAAAATTCAGAAGAAATCAATAATTTCGTTCGAGCTGAAGGTTAATGTTGCCCTTCCCGGCTCGGGCAGCATGCTGTAAAGCAAACTTGGACTGTTAAAGTGCTATGACTGCACATTGTGCTGCAAAAACTGCCATCGAATGTTTGCATGTGGACATGACTGGCAAATGTATCAACAACCAACAAACTGCATATTTCGAGAAGTTGCGCCCGATACAAATTTATATGACTCCATAATGTTAATTTAAATGAAAACAACTATCAGTTTCATTCGCATGACTTTTATAATTTATTACATATATAAAGGAAAAGGCAAGAGCCTTCAGCACATTAAAATCACATTAAAATAAGTAATTTAAGGAAAGCGACTCTTAGTATGTTCAGTGTGAAAGGCGCAGGCGAAATTTTTACAAACTTGTACTACTTATCTGAAATTCATCGAAATAAGAAAAAAAAATCGTTTGCATAATTGCATCGCCCCTATCTATTCAATGATCGTGGTTCTAATTCTGAGTTTCCAGAAAAAGCATTATGTATCTGAAACATTTTCAATTTTTTCTCAAAACTTCAAATTATTATCTGTAAAATTACAATTTTGAGGAACAAGTCATCGCAGCACGAAGTCTATAATCATGTATCAGACATGAGCCTATGTACACATATATATGTATATAGTTGAGTTTTGAGTAGCAAAAGTTCAAATATTTGTATATGTTGGTACCCTTCAAAAATGATTTACATTCACCGGAAGTTTCCTCGTTCCTGGATATGAGAATCATGGAGAAAACAGAAACTTAGTGGAAGACAAAAATTTGCATGCAAAAAAAATTGAAAATAAAAAAGAACGAAATCTACATAAAATACTTTGCATGCTACGCAAATACATATATACGCAAATTTAATATTATAAACTTGAATTTTGTCATTTCAAAAAAAATTTCAACTGCAATTTCAAGCAATGACTGCATTTCTCTATCAAAATTAACTACAGATCCATTTGTTTAAACTCAACAACTGAAAGTAAAACACCGTAAACGCCTTTTCTAATTTTGCTGCATGATGTGTTTATATAAAATTCAAATAAAATTCACTTCCACGGAAATTTTATTTTACTGAATTACTGTAGTCTATCCCGCCCGTGTTGCTACATAAAATCAGCAACCTGCTTTAATCTTAAAAATTTCGAATGCTTGGGGGAAAGATTAGGCATAGGAATAATAGTACTCATACGCAGTCTTACGCTCACTCTCCCCTCTGAAAAACTTGTGTTTCAATTAAACTATTGAATTTATTGCTTTTGGTGGATGACAATCTAATACATAAGACACCTACATAAGACACCTACAAAAAAAATGAAATTTTAAATTCCCTAACTAGGATTAAAATTACTAGTAATTGTCAAAGTCAACTTCATCGTCGCTGGCACCATAAACTCCACCCATTTCATCCTCCGAAGAGTCCTCTTGACTGCGCACTGACGGGCGTCCATCTTTAAAATCAAAGAAAAAAGAAGAAAAATGAAACTCAGAGTATAAGACTATCTAAAAATCTTAAATTATTTTGAGAGAGCATATAAATCCTTGGTGCCTTGGTCATATACACTCTGATAAAGCACTACCAGTCCATGAAGACTAATCTCACGTTAGAATTACAAGTTCGAGCCTTTGATGATAGCTGCGCTAACAAAGAATTCTTAGACAGCGAAAGAACAATTGGATGTAATTTTCCGAAAAGTATAAAGAAATTCAGATACTTCAAAAATGTGTGAGAAAATATTTATTTACAAGGGCCTAGGTGTGGAAGGAAGTTGTTCTTGAATGGTCTGAATCTAATTGCTATATGTATAGGCCAAAGTTTGCATTGCTCATTCATGCATTACAATTCGGAGATGTATAAACAGAAAAGAGAGATAGAGAGAGAGAGAAGGGAGGTCCTTATATGCTCATCATCCCCAAAGGCTTCAAGTTTACTTTTTCCTATTCATGCAAATGAACCGTTCTGTCGTCGTAAGTGAAAATGCTACGCTTCACGCATCTTAACCAACTGAAAAACGACTTTCGTCTGAGTGGTCTGTAATTCACTCTAGCTTATCTACAGTTTACATTCTTTCTCAGACAACCAAACGATGAGACTCTTGAAGAAGCGAATCTTTATTAATTTTGTACTCGCTCATCATTGCATTATCAACAACATTTTCAAAAGAACAAAGGAGGTGTCTCTCAATAGCAACAGCCAAGGACCATTTCTTGTTCGGCAATTTTCCTCTTTGAACTCACCAAGTTTACATTTTCTTTATTTCTTCCAACTGAGAATCGTTGTATGGTTCGAAATGTAGGCAACAAACAATATTTCCATCACTTCTTCACTCATGAACTAAAACAACTTTACAATTCGAGGTCACAGAGTAAATATTAAGGCTCAAAGAACCGAAACAGACTAACGAAAATTACAAGATTGCACCCTCAGGAAAAACTGTTCTAACATTTGCTAAAGAACTAGAGTCTCTTGGGTTCCAGAAGAATACTCTCCAATTTGCTACTTGTAGTTCAATTAAATTACTTCTAATAACCATGTCATAATAAATGCAAGACATTTCCATTAGTTATTTCACATCAAGTCGGGCGCCAAAATTAGCAAGTGGAACATTTATATTTGTTAATTCAAAAGACTTGAAAGCGGAAGATTCGGGATAGCGAGCGAAAGATACCAATGGTAACCAAAACCAAAACCAAAGCCGATGTTACTATTAGCCAAAAAATAAGTCCAAACGCATTTTAGAGTATTATAATACAGTGGCAGTCCATTACTTATTCTAATGCTTTCACCCAGCATGGAAGCAGTTGAAAAAGAGAGGCTAATGATTTCATTTTTGTAATATGCAAATTTTACGCAATTTATATATCCACGGTGGAAACGGAAAATATTCCTATTATTAACTTTCATCTACAGATACACTAATGTCAAAAAGGTTTTACCAGCCCCATTTTGTCTAGGAAACGTTGGTGAACAAAGCACGCAAGCACTACGGTTATAATATCCATTAAAATAAGTATACTACACGACAGGATCTTATCAATATAAGAAATACGCGAAAGATATGTACATATTAGACACCTACCTAACTGGAGGGATTTGACATGCAGTGAGAGTTCTTTCATTGCTTTGGAGCCTTTCATCCACCCAGCTCCCACAGCATTAGCCTCACCGTCATCAGAGTCATCAAATTCGCCTCGGTCAGATCTGGAAAAGTATGTGAGTTGTCATAACTTAGTAATAATATATAGGTATGTCCACAGTCCACACTGATGTGTATCAATGGAGACGTAGCAAGAAAGAAACTAAGGCTAAGAAAAATAAGGCTGAGGTAAGTTTGAGGTCTACGATCGTACCCGTCACAATCATCTGATGCATCGGATTCTTCATCAGGATAATCATTCCCTCGGTGATTCTCATCATTAGAGTCCGAATCGTCCTGTTCACGGCCATTGCTTTCCTCGTCCGACTCCAGGGGTTCAAAGCAATTTTCCCACAAATGTTCAACACTAACAACAAACGCAAGTTTAATTTCATAGTTTTTATATTCTTGCCACAAGAACTACAGTAACTACACTGTGCACCAATTCGCAAGTTTCATAACTGCGTTAACAGTTTATGTAGTTTTTAACTGCGGAAAACTCGACGCTAAACCGTAATCAAATATAAACACACTATATATATATATGACAAATATTAACAACATTCTACTGCTAATTGGCCGTTGTTTCAGCAGCCGAGTTCAAAACTTACAAAAATCACAACAGTTCATGGTCAAGTCTTTTAATACTATTCACTATTTATACAATTAGTGAATTCTTTTTGCAAGTAAACTACCCAAACATACAATAAAAATGCAAACAAATTTTTAAATGTCCAATAGACGTACTTTACATGTTGACTTTCCACTGACAGAGGGGTAGCTATTGTATAGACATCAAAGACATAATCCAGAGGATTTTGCAACGGGACCATTGGAGCTCCATTACATGTAATGACGTCATCCTGGAAGGTAAAAATTATTTGGGAATGGAAATATTTGCAAGAGAAAATAAAATAACTTTATTTTCACGAACATTCTTTTACAGCATTCAGTGAAAATTAATCTAGCATCGAAAAAAATAGCAGTGTGCACATTTGTGGAGAGCCCGACCGGCGTTTAATAATAACTTCTGATTTTTCTCGCCACACACAAAACAGAGCACTCGTCTACACTTTTAAATTCTTTCGCAACTTTTCCGTTCATAATTACTCCTTGCATCGAAAAGTATTAACATAGGTAGCATTAAAATAGGTACCTACCTTTGAAATATTAGGTTTCACTTTTTTCGATTTTCGAACCGAGTCACCGTCGTCAATAAGATCAAACATTGAATACAAGTAATTTGTTTCGTCCGTCTCCTTTGACTCAGTATCAGCAGCATTAGCGGTCTCGTCCAACCCTCGTTTAGTATTTATTATCTACGGGATAAACGTTGTGTAATTAAAATTGATTCACAGGAGCGAGCGTAGCGTAAGCATTCAAAGGTAATTTTAACAACTCGAAGTGAGTATCGTTGTAATAATTTTTTGGTGTAAGTTTACAGTCACCTTATATCTGCATGCTGAAGATTTCCGTTTAATTTCATTCTGTGTTTTCTGCCTTCGAGCTGAACTTGATGGAATTGGAGCTTTAACTGGTGATGTGTTTGGTGTTTTCAGCAAAGATTCTTTTCCACTAGTTTCGGACTGCTCATCCAAGGTTTTTACAAACAACTCAATCTCCTGAATTTCCACACATAAACAAATAGATTAGCCTTAAAATGCAATCCCGAAGCTTAAACAATGGTAGGCAACTAGGCAATTTAAAAGAATGGGGAAAACAGCTACACTAACTTCCTGAGGTTGAATTGAGCCAGCAAATTTCAACACACTGTTAACGAACTCGAACGACTCAGACTTTTCCTCAGACACTTCACCGCCAATTTTTTGTTTTTTGAACGACAATATGAGTGATGTTGCAGGGTCATCGTCAATATGACGCTTAACGCGAACAAATGTTCGCATAATGTTAGACGCTTCCTCCTTAGGTCCCTCGCTAGATTCAACATTTGCGGCAGCCAGTAACGAAACATCATCAACTGAAGCCATGACTTTTTATTCAAAATCTGTAACCGAAATACCAATAAATTAATCATTGCTAATAATTGTAAGCACATTATACTAGTCCTAAAATAATATAAACTTCTTTTAAATTATTCACAAGTTTTAACAATTGAGACAACATCCAACGTACCGCGAACATATACACACATACAGATCAAGTCTAGAAATCACAAGAATATTTACCTTGCAGTAACTTACGCCCTTGATTATTACAAGAGATCACTTGCTTTCGATTGCAAATTGACTCAACGCTTCTGTTTCTCGAGTTTTCTTGAAACGTCAATTACTATCAATTACATCCCAGGTACTTGAAAAGTAGGTAGTGTCCTGTCACCTGTATGCAATGTGTAAGTTCTAGTTGAAAATTTCTCACGGCTATTATTATTATACGATTATGATGCTACTTACTCATTATAATATTACCTAGGTATATACATAATTCATCGCCTCCTAAAATACTTGACCAATTTAAATCAAATTATATACCACTCAAACGGTGAAAATTAGTAGAGTTCAATTAATTTAGAGCTGCGATCGCACAAGTTTTTGGAACGTGTTTTACGAAAACCGTTCGTTTATCGAAAATTCTTCCTAAAAACTGTTGTATGGGCTATGTAAGTATGTGTATATATTTATTCAAATTAGCTCCATTTAGCGAGTAGCATGAATGGTACTAATATAACGTGAATAATTTAATAATAAATCAAGCTGATGATTCCGTGTCAGCTTTTTCCGTTCCATCCAAGCAGTGGTTCTATCCTCGATTCGATGTTATCGAAGACGTACAATTATTCACAAGTTCTGAACTGGTTTAGAGAAGGACAAAGTAAATATTCGTTGTTGGTTGGGGTCTTGGGGTCAAATATTATTACATTCTTATGTGACATATGTGACATCACTTGACATTATTGCTATAATTAATTGGTAGTACAAGAGAGAGAACGTAAAAATTTTATTTACACTGGTACACAATCGTACTTGCCTAAACGACACAGTACAAGCATACTTTGTTTAACAAAAATTATTTGCACATGAATAACAATGTAATATAATACTATCAATCCAGTTAAAATTTTGCCACATCTGACATTTGATAGTTTCAGTACTTTCAGTTCATAGTTGTTTTAAATTTTTCAAGACCAATTGTTGATTGTTAATTATTGACAACAATAATTATTGTGTTTATAATATCAATCATCAATAAATACAAACTAATTAGTATTATTACCTTATCACTTATTGGCTACCAGTAACAGTGATTTGACTTGTGACACCAAGAGTACAGGATTAACCAGCAATTAGCACGTAACAGAAGCACTGATGATGGCTGGATGACAATGACGACTGACGAGCAAAACACAGTTCAGTTTCACGATTAGTTAGTTGTTAAAATTTTAGAATGGAAACTGTAAGCTCCGCACGAATGACGAACTAATCATTCGTATTCGTATATTGAATGTCTTAACTAGTCACCAAACACTTCAAAATTAACACTGTCAACTGTACTTTCCACAAGTACATTTATTAGTAGCTTACTTCCAGCTTTTACGATTATATTAATCAATCACAAAAATTAAAACCAAAAAAGCACTACGGCACAACTGACATCTGAAATCTCAAAAGAAAACACATTTCTATTCCCACTCCGATGTAGAATTTGAAAAACGCTATATGCGTATTTCTGCCAAGGATGTCTCCTGAAATCGCATCTATAATTACCCAGCTGTTTGTGCGAAACTCGAAAAACGAAAACGAAATTAATTACATAACATACTTAGTACATGTTAAGAATGGCTACATCTACATGTGATTTAATGCATTTCATGTTTAATTTAGTGTTGGACTTTTTCATAAATGAAATTCTACGAACATTTTCAATATTTTCTAAAACTTTTGGGTAAGTACTGCGCGTAAATGTGATCACCCTTTAAATGTGATCAGTGGCCGCTGTTCAAATATTACCGCCTTTAAAAATCTGTCAAACTAATATTTATAAAGCTTAAAGTCTCAACTATCTTTACTACTGATTTCAGCTTCTTTCCTTAAAAACTCTGGCTATGTCTAATGTAAAATCATGAAAGTTTTGAGTACTTTTTTGAATTGTTTTGTGCCGATCACATTTAAGACCCTAATTTTCCATTAACTTTAAAGGTATTTATGCTATATATAACTGATCACATTAAGGGCACTTGGGGCGTTATAAGACTTTCTGCAGTTTTTTCGTACAATGACCTGTATCTCTTGCAGCTTTTAATTTTCGACGCTGAGTATTTTTCTGCACATACAGTATTAAAAGAGATGTATAATGATACCTTCTTCTTTATTGCACGTTGGCTGTGTAAAAAGATACAGGTACTTGAAGTTTAGAAAAAATAAACCCGATCACATTTACGCACATTACAACTAGACTAAATGTATCGAATTATAATGAATTATTATTCAAATTAATCTCAAAAATAAACTGGAATGAAGTTGCAATGCCGCACAATAAATATAATTTATTATCACTTCTTATTCTTTACACACACCTATAATATAATGTATACATATATGTGTACTGGAATTGGCAAAAACATACAGACTCCTTCTGGCAAAGTTTGCCATCAATATTTAAATTTTAGTAACACGTAAACATTCAATTAAATAAAATTTTATGTATTCATCTTTTTAGCACTTTCAAGTCTTAAGAAAAACAGCAACACCAGCTTGAATCCATTTAGCATGCTCCCCAGATGACGGCAGTTCTAAGCTACCAATAATTCTTTCCCGAGTTTCATTGTAGTACAAAGGTACAGAGATTGTGTACCCGTTTCGTTTCCTGTCCGCTGAGCTCTGTAAAAGTATAAAATGGTGATTGCTTTTACTTACTTAAAATCGGGCACAAAAATTTTTAAAAAAAAGCTTTTATTACTTAATACATAAGAAACTTACTCGCGGGACCCAACAGACGGTACAATCCGGAACTTTTATAATGGGAAGCGATTCTGGACTATTCTCCATTAATTTGAGTCCGTCAAACGTACAACCTTCTAATAATAATCCCGTTAATTTACACGATGTATTTTGTCCATGCATTTGCGTTTGTTCCCATGAACAGGTAAAATGAAGTTCGTCCATTGAAATTCCTAGTTTTCTAGAAATATTTAATAAAAATATGCAAAATATTTGCATACAATTTATTTATTAATATATTTTAAATTGAAGTATTGTGTATCGATGTATCGTCTGTGAAGAACCAAAATGACCCATGTCCATTTTTAGCTAAAAACAAAAAGCATCATCTACAAAAAAATATTCAAATGTCATGATTTTGAAAGCAATAAGTAAATAGAGGAATTTGCACTTCTCAAAAACCATTAAATAGACATTTTAACACTATTTTCAAAAACGTGTAAAACACATTATTATGGACCTTTCAAAAAATGTAAATAGAACATTTTACACACTTTTTGAAAGCAAGTAAATACACTATTTTGCACCTTTCAAATACATGTAAATAAACATTTTTTACCATTTTCAAAAAGCAAATAAATAGAATAGTTTTCACCTTTCAAAAATCGTGTACTAACATTTCAATTAAATTCCAATCAGTTTATTGAGTAAATATTTTGAAATTTGACATAGCTCTTTTTACCTCTAGCTCTAATTGGATATGGGCCATTTTGTTTCTTCACTCACGATATATTAAGTAAGTACAACCCGCGCTCGGCTTACCTTGCACATTGCTGTTTGAATGCTCCTAAGAAGGTATCTGGATTTAGTAATTCCGAAAGATCTAATGGCTCATCTAAAATATTCCCACTTATCTTTTTTTCCCAATCCATGATAGATAAAGCTCTGCGAACGAGCCCTTGTAAGTATATCGTCGGTTCTGCAGGGCCTTCCCACTTTTTCAACCACTCGTCAGGAGTCTACACAGATTCATCATGTAGCGTATAGCATTCCATTTTGTATCATTCCCGAATGTGGATACATAATTCATTCATATTTACCTGTCTTCGTAGCAAAGAATCTCCGATTTCAAAAACCATTGACGAGGGGGTTGTGGACCCTCTGATAGTTTTACTAATGGACCCAAGGTGTGCATGTATAAACTTGAGTATCTTTATGGCTGTAAAATATTCTAAACGAACGAATGCTTCAATAGGATCCGCATTATTTGTTTCAGGCTGAAAACTTTTTGTTGTTTTTAACTGAAGAATTGTCGCTACACTTGATCCCTATAACAGTCACAAAAATAGTAATGTGGGTTTATGAAACCATTCTAAACAACGACCACTTAGCAGATCCAAATTTCATTTAAAAAACTGACCTGGACGAGCTTCTTCCATAAATTCAAAATTGGCGATAGCTCCCTATACCAAATGTTTCTATCATAGCGAACAGAGTCCGTAAATATTCGGGACAATACTATATACAATTCAGTGAAATCAGAAAAACGCACAGTTAAAAAATTGGTTGTTTGTAAAATCGTATTAAAGATTAATGCCCTTTCATGTAACAACTAAGCACCTTTTAACTGGTTAATAACTTGACTACTGACGACTCTTTGCCAAGAGCGCTCAATATTCCCTGGGAGGCCGAATGAAACTGGCTTATCGAATTCTGGCATTGAATTAATTACATCCAGATAGTCCTATTTTCATCCAGTGCAAACCAAAGCAATAGTTTAGTTAACATGTAAGTACAATTTCATTTAATTATATAAATTTAAATACATCATTTACTCATATCGTCTGTGAAGAATCAAACTGACCCATATCCAATTGTAGCTAAAAACAATATCCACTGTCTAAAAAAATATTGAAACATGTCTTGAAAGCATTTAAATAGAATATTTTCCACTTTTTAAAAACATGTAAATAGAACATTTTACACTTTTAAAAAACATGTAAATAGAACATTCTACACTTTTCAAAAACTTGTAAATAGAACATTTTACACTTTTCAAAAACATGTAAATAGGACATTTTGCACTTTTCAAAAACGTGTAAATAGAACATTTTACACTTTTCAAAAATGTGTAAATAGAAAATTTTACACTTTTCAAAAACATGTAAATAGGACATTTTGCACTTTTCAAAAACTCTTAAATAACATTTTACGGATGTTTCTCATTTTGTTTTTATGACATAGCTCATTTTCATTCTGGCTTAAATTGGAAATGGATCACTTTGGTTCTTCACTCACGATATTTAAATCTTTACAAAAATTCTTAAAACAAACCTGTGCATTGGTACTGGATGGAATTTTTAATCCGAAACAGAGTGTTTTCCTTGATGGTGAAGCACCAGTCAAAACCAGGTCATTAAAATATTCGTCCAGGTACGACACTAGCACCCTCACGTCATACACATTGTCTACACGTCCGCCATAAATAGCATTCTCAAATAAACCTCTCACGTACTGCCACTGAATCTCCTTCGACCCTTCAAAATTCACAATAATACGTAAGTTTTAAATCTTGCTAAAAGGGTAAACTGAAATTTTCCTCCCGGACATTTTCCTCCCAACTCGTAACCGAGGACATTTTCCTCCCAGTATCAAAATAGCTCCACTAAAAGAAACTAGTGTATCGACCCACAAAATTTATATATGTACACATAAACGTTCTTATTGATGTGCAAAATTTCTTATCTGAAGTACGACGCACGTTTAGTAGCATTTCCTTAACAAATGCTTATTCAATAAAATGCTAAAATACTACCCATTATTTCATAAAACTGGGGAAAAGGCGCATTTTAGTTCTTCAGTTAGTTATGAATGCATATTTTTTGGAATGTCTTCGAATGCATAAATTTTGTGGAAAGAACCAAACTCGTCGAATCATGGATACACTAGTTTCCTTGACAGAAGTGATTTTGATACTGGGAGGAAAATGTCCTCCGTATGCTTTGGGAGGAAAATGTCCGGGAGGATAATGTCCTTGGGGGAAAATGTCCGGGGGAGAAAATGTCCGGGGGAGAAAATGTCCGGGAGGAAATTGTCCGGGAGGAAAATTTCCTACAACCTGCTAAAAGAGATTATAGGAAATACACTAAAAGTTTGTCATTCAAGCGAAATCTTGCTTACGTGACCCCTTGAATATCTGATCCAAAACATCAGCCCCAGCTCGAATGTCACTCTCATTAAACTCATAGAATTTACTCCAGCCTTGCGGAATGAAAGTTCGACGTTCTTGAACGACAGCGTGAAAAATGGCTAAAACAAGTAATGATTGTATCCGAAGAATATTCTTGTCTCCAGTCACATACTCCTCAGACCAATTCCCATACGTCTGCTGTAAATTCTTTTTTAAACCTTGTGGAGCCTTTGGATTATTTTTTAAAATATTTCAATTAATTTTTGCAAAACATACAAACTCAAATGATCATCAAATTATTCAACACTGACTCTCAACAAGGCAATTACTGTTTTGATAAGGATTTAACATTATACCTCGTAGGCGATTTTTAAACAAGTTTGAGCAAGTACAGTTGGGAAGTCTTGGTGAGGCTCAGATGTGAGCCACAAACGGAACCGAGGGTTCGGCTTTAATTTCTGTATCTCCTTTTCTAGAGAGTCCAGCCAATGTGTGATGAGGTGAAGATTTTTTAAACAGATCCAGAAGCCTTTCTCAGCTGCTTCGTTTAGCTTTTCAATTATCATCTGCGATTGTCCTTGTCCCATCGAAATCTGTACACGTATCCCAAAGAATAAATTATGTTAACTACATATCGACTGTGAAGAACCAAAATGACCCATATCCATTTTTAGTTTCAAACAAAATACACTTCCTATAGAAAAAATCAAAACAACATATCTTCATGAAAGCACTTTTTTTAAAATAGAACTTTGTGATTTTTTTTAAAAACAACTAAATAGAATATTTTACACTTTTAAAAAACATGTAAATTGAACATTTTGATGTTTTGAAAAACATGTAAATAGATTATTTTACAATTTTGAAAAACAAGTAAATAAAACATTTTGCACATTTCAGAAACATGTAAGTAGAAAATTTTGTACTTATCAAAATCATATAAATGGAATATTTTGCATATTTCAAAAACAAGTAAATAGAACATTTGGCACATTTCAAAAACACTTAAATACAAACATTTTTGAATTTTTCAAAAATGTGTAAATATAATATTGTTACCTTTTTAAAAACATGTAAATAGAACAATTTGCTCATTTTAGAAAATCGTGGTTAGCATTAGAAGCATGTATCTTATTTACTGTATTTTTTTGACATAGCTCATTTTGATTCTAGCATAAATTGGAAATGGGTCATTTTGGTTCTTCATAGACGATATATTACAATTGAACAACTTTCATATAAAATTGTACAAACTACCATAAGTTCTTATACTGAAGCGTACTTACTTCAAAATAATTATCACTTCCAACTGTGAAGTGTGCTAATTCCATAAGTTCTTGAGATGGATCCGCTCCGGATTGTATAAGAAGGAGAATCGGCTCCTCCGCAATAGTGTCAAGAAAAACTTGGCTAATGTTCATTGGTGGAGGGAATAGAAAGCGACGACCTGTTTGAATAATTTATAAAAACGTATTTGAGTTTTAAATACAATATGTAGGTAACTTATAACAAATTCTGGAACTTAAATCTCGTCGTCAAAAAAAAATACTTACCGAGTGCGTAGCGTGCAAAACTTGTCATGGCTGTATGGAGCCTGTCTGGCCGAAGTGTTTGAATGATCATTAACGTTTGGAAAGCAGTGCAAGTGTCTTTAATGCCTTGTGGCAAATGTTCTTCACACTCATTACTCGTGTAGAATTCATTCCAAAGATTTGCGTTGACAAAATTCAATTTATCGTAGAGGGCGGGGAAGGCTGTCTTGAGGATGAGGACGGCGATGATTCGGTCTTCATTGATCCACGACGGCATGATTTGCTTGAAAGTTGAAAGTGACTCTGCGTTCATATCCGTAACCAACTGCCCAGTAAATGCTTCCCATTCCTGAAATTCGATGAAAAAATCTTTAAAATATTCTACAACCAAACAAAATTTGATTTCATGGTCAGTGTAACTTACGCTTTCATTGAATAGTTTTGGGTGCATGGCATGCGCCATGCTCATTGCAAACGCGAGTCGATTCTCTTTGAAGAGACAGCGGCAGACATGATCAAAAACTGCGCTTTCAAGTTCTTGCTGTAGTGAAGATATTCTAACATCCGTTGAAGATGTTTTCTATAATTGAAATAAAAAAAAGTTATTGACCGAATCGTAGTACTATTACCCCATCACTTGAAACAATTGTAAAATTAAATTTGACTCTTGACTTACGTTAGGGGCTCTTAATGTTTTCACAAACAAATGGATAAAACTGTTGAGAGAGAATTGATAAGCTTTATTTAATTTTGCCAAATCCAAAAGTGCAAAATAGTTTAAACTTGCAAATTCTGCCAAAGGTAAGTAAACATTGATTTCTTTGTTGAGGGAAGCTTCTAGCTTTGATTGCTCTGCTAAAGAATTTTCGATTCTGATGGAATTTTCCTTTGTTCTGTTCAGAGAATTTAGCAAATCCTGAAATTTAAATTTTGAAGGGAATTTTTAAATAGTTACAATCAATTTATATACAATAAATAAATTGAAACTTGTAAAATATTATTATTTCTGGTTTATTAATTCAATTTGAGAGAGTTTAAACGTTAAACCTGATTTTCTAGAATGTTTCCTTGTGCATTAGCAAGTTCTTGGAGGAGCTGATCCCCCATTTCGGATAGTTGCATTTTCATATCTTCAACGTTTTTAATGAGCACCGTGTTTTTTTCCCGTAGTTCAGGTTTCTCAATTTCCAGGATATTAGTCATTAGCTATGGGATATCATTTAAAATATTATGCATTTTAACTGAATGTGTGATTACACCAACAAATCGTAATGAATTATTCTTACTAATTAATTAGCCTTACTTGACTAGTTAACCCCGCATTGGTAGTAGTAAAATTGACGGTTGTAATGACTGAGGCGGCATCTGGAGGGATTTTCGGGCTTGGATTTCGTGTTATCATGAAGATACGAAACGTTGGACTCATGTCAACATATTTGTCACCAATTTGAACCATTTCCCTTGTTCCTTGACACATTATGTCTCCTCTCAAAATTGGAATTAATATGGGCTCAATGCAGTCAGCTTCCGTCACTATCATTACCTTCCCGAACCTATAGACACGAAGACATTTCGTATAGTTATGATCAAGAGCATAAATCCTTTAGCTTATTTTTTTAAACTGCGATATAATGTCGTCATTAGTGATTTACACTAAACACAAACATTGCTATTTCGCCTGTGAAGAACCAAAATGACCCATATCCATTTCTAACCAAAAACAATATCCACTATCTACAAAAATATGTTTTCAAATACATCCAAATAAAACATTTTGTATTTTTCAAAAACATATAAATAAAACATTTTACACCTTTCAAAAACATGTAAATAGAACATTTTACACTTTTCAAAAGCATGTAAATAAAACATTTCGCACTTTTTAAAATCTTGTAAATAAAACATTTCGAACTTTCCAAAAACATGTAAATAAAACATTTTACACTTACACCTTTCAAAAACACGTAAATAAAACATTTTACACCTTTCAAAAACATGTAAATAGAACATTTTACACTTTTCAAAAGCAAGTAAATAAAACATTTTAAGCTTCTCAAAAACTCTTAAAGTAGCATTTTACGCATCTTCCACATTTTGTGATTTTTATGACATAGCTCCTTTTGATTCTAGCTTAAATTGGATATGGGTCATTTTGGATCTTCACGGACGATATGCACCTTTCTTGTTGTTCAAATAAATAAATATGTGCTACTAAACTTTTAAAATCTTACCTCACGGATAACTCTAGCTCGTGCGGGAACTTGGAGTCATGTAAAGAAATGGATACAACGGGATTATTTATTTCCATCGAAGCTCTTAGCCATTCCCCAGCACGACTCGTCGGATCAATCAAATACGGTCTCAAGCTTGTCTAAAAGAAAGTATAGATTAAAATAATCATTCAAGAGAAGAGCGAGAAAGACCGCCAAATATCTATGGGGTAATATAATTTATTATATTTATATGATATTTTCCTTACTCCTGGTTGACCATCAGTTAGCTTGCAAGAGCAAATTATATACCATTTAAATGTAGCACTGTTATTTAATTGACAGTATAATGTTTTCATATAAACGTAGAATATATCTTTCAATTGGACTTTGGTGCACTAACCTGATTTATAATGAGTCCATTCTCAAGGGACAGTCGATCAGAGGGTAAGCCAAGGGCTTGCCAATTTCGTAGCTCTTTCTCCGTGGACAGAAGATCTAAAAGACTGAAATTGGATGCTTTCAGAGCTTTGGACCAGAGTTGAACGTAGTACTCACGAATGTCTTCGGAAGCTTCGGATAAATATGTGATAAATCCAGCTGCCAAAAGCGTTTTTGTAGGAAGACGCTTCAGCTCTTCTGCATACTCTGTGAGCTACACAAACGTGTTCAAAAATGACAATAATTCTAGAAACTTTTAACTTTGTGGAGATCAAATTGGAAAATCAAATATTTCTGTATAATGTGTAATACTCTTTTGCTCCAGCGAGTAAATTCATCTTCCAGCTTTCCAACCAGACCTTCTGCCGCTACAAGAGTTTCTTTAGCTCTTCCCAGTCTAATTTCTGTCTCGGCCGCTTCTTTAGTGAACTGATTGAGATTCGCTTTTAGGTGTTCTACTCTTTTGTCCACGTCCATTAGCTCGGAGCTTAGTTGACCAAGTTGACCCTCGGCTGCGGCAAGACCTCTGTGGGGTTCATAAACATTAACTATACGCTTAACTTTAATTATTTCCACTTGATTAGCAAGCTATCTTTTTTCAAATTAATTCACGTGTATGCAGGGCCGGATTCGGATAATGTAGCCAGCGCAGGCAGCCCCCGCCGCCTGAATTCTCGAAAAACATATGTAAATCGAACATTTTGCACTTTTCGAAAATATGTAAAAAAAAATATTTTGACTTTTCAAAAACAGGCAAATAAAATTTTTTTTACGTTTAAAAAACATGGAAATAAAACATTTTCCTATTTTTCTCAAAAAATGTAAATAGAACATTGAGCACTTTTCTGAACCAAGTAAAAAGAACATTTTGCACTTTTCTAAAACATGTAAATACAACATTTTGCTATACCACAGAGACCCATCAATAAAATCAAAATGGTGGTTTTTGTATGGAAACAAATTGCTGCCTAAAACCAATTCCTTCGTCTGGCCCTGCGTGTATGGATATTTATTTCGAAAAAATTTGAAAAAAAAACGTTACTGTCTAATTAAAATCTGCTGCCGCTCCAAGGGTTCAATTTTCTCGAGTGCCCTCGAATATTTCACATTGGCCATGACCCATGTTGCTAAGGGTGCTGCTGCAGCGGATGCACGCTTTGCAGCTTGGTCAGTAAATGAGTCTGGTTTTTCCTGTAGGAGCTTTTCCACCGCATCACGATCCTTTCGCTTTATTTTCCTTGCGTCAAAATTCCTTAGATTTGGAAATAAAAAATAAAAAACGTTGTACGCATTTGCAACTGTCATGTTTCAATATAATGAATTGTTGAAGGTTAAATGATTGTACCTAATTTCTTCTTTGATGCCCCGCTGTGACAGAAATAATTTCATACTATTCCAAGACATGTCCATGATTCCCATCAAGCGGAGTACAGCTTCTAAAATATCGCGAATAACTTCAGGTGGAGCTCGAAGAGAGCGGATTTCAGAGATGGCTTCATTTTTAATACTTCCCACAGATGCCTGAGCTTTCTTCACTTCCGGCTCAATATCACGTAACTCTGAGTCTATAGATTTTTTCCTATTCCATATAAAATGGAGTGATTATTAGTTATTGATTTATTGTAATTGAATTTTCATGTAGATGATAAAATTATAAAGAAATACTTTTGCTCAAGGATTTCATTTTCTTTGGCAGTTTGCTCTCTTAAATTTTGTACTTCTCCACGTTGAATATTAGCATTTCGCATCGTTTCAGTGATGAGCTCCAGTGCTTTATTTGCCTCTGCTTGTTTCTTTGCTAAAACCACTTCTTGCTCTGCAGCATCAATTTTGAGTCTTTCAACCACTTCTTTAGCTCCGGCTAATTTTGATACTCCGGCCTATTACATTCAAAATGATCCCAGATTTTAGAGAAAATACGTAGAATATTTCATACTTCATATGCTAAATACAATATCGTCTATGAAGAACCAAAATGACTCATTTCCAATTTATGCAAGAATTAAAATGAGCTATGTCAAAAAAAAATACAGTAAATAAGATACATGCTTACAATGCTAATTACGAGTTTCTAAAATGAGAAAATTGTCCTATTTACCTACTTTAAAAAAAATCAAAATGTTCTATTTAAGTGTTTTTTAAAAGTGTAAAATAAATGTTCTATTTACATGTTTTTTGAAAAGTGCAAAATATTCTGTTTACATGATTCTGAAAAGTGCAAAATGTCCTATTTACATGTTTTTTGAAAAGTGCAAAATATTCTGTTTACATGATTCTGAAAAGTGCAAAATGTCCTATTTAAATGCTTTTTGAAAAGTGCAAAATATTCTGTTTACATGATTCTGAAAAGTGCAAAATGTCTTATTTAAATGTTTTTTGAAAAGTGCAAAATATTCTTTGTCCCTACATGTTTTTTGAAAAATGCACAAATTCGCATGCTTTCATGAACATGTTATTTGAATTGTTTCTGTAGATAGTGCATTTTGTTTTTGACTAAAAATGGATATGGGTAATTTTGGTTCTTCACAGACGATATTTCTATCGAAATAAAAGTTTTTTGCAAGAAAATAAGCAAACGTTTTAAATGAATGGACGTACACTTAAACGTGACATTTGCTCCGCTATATGTTTCGTTCTCTGATTAAAGAGACTTGCATAGTTGTGAATGAGGGCAATGTATCTTCGTGGGGATGACATACTTGGCTCGAGAGATTCGTAAATCCGTAGGAATCCTTTCATGAAAGCTTCATTAGGGGACCTCTTCGTTTCTTTTTCTTTCGGAGCGTCCGATATCTTTTCTACTTTCTTCCTGTAGTACCTACACAAGATAAAATGAACGAATAAGTAAAATCCTTCTCGATGCACTGTGATTTCAAATTGTGAGAAAATGTTTGATGAGCTTAATCGTGTATCACTTGTCAATAATTAAAGATGGAATAATACTGAGCGACTGACTACTCCACACATCCATCCAGAGGAAGAAGCATTGTTTGTAGATGGCAGGATTGCTCTCACAGTTCCTTAGGAAGTGCTCATTTGTAAAGTCCATTATGAGAATAATACGAAGAAGTTGCTTCACACCTGGGGTATTTACATCATAATTATTCGAATATAACCAAAGGCCTTAGAAACAAAAACATATCGTGAGTGAAGTAACAGAATGACCCATATCCAATTTATAAACTAGATTTAAAAGAGGCTATGTCGAAAAATTCTTTAAAAATGAATAAGAAAATATAATGCGCACAATGTTAATACGAGTTTTTTAAAAGGTGCAAAATGTTTTAATTACATGTTTTTAAAAATTGTGCAAAATATACGATTTACATGATTTTGAAATGTGCAAAATGTTCTCATTACATGATTCTAAAAAAGTTTTCTAATTACATGTTTTTGAAAAATGCAAAAAGTTCTGTTTACATGATTTTGAAAAGTGCAACATATTCTATTTACATTATTTTGAAAAGTGCAAAATGTTCTATTTGCATGCTTCTGAAAAGTTCAAAATTATCAATTTACATGTTTTTAAAAAATGCAAAATATTCTATTTACATGTTTTTGAAAAATTCAAAATATTCTATTTACATGTTTTTGAAAAATTCATAATGTTCTATTTACATGTTTTTGAAAAGTGAGTTTTTAGAAAGTGCATTTTGTTTTTAGCTAAAAATTGATTTGGGTCATTTCGGTTCTACACAGACGATGTAAGTAAGCTAGGTTCATCAATTTATTTTATTTTTATTTTTCACTTACGGCCAGCAAAGTACGCATACAAGGAAGAAGTATGACCTTCCAAGGAGGCTGCCTCCCGCAACGGGGAAATAATCCCATCCAGCTCTTCTGGAGTGTACAGACCCGGCACCTGTGCAGTACCAATACAGAATAAATTAACTGATTTTAACTGGTCAAAAAATTCCTTGTGATTTTTTATGAATACAAAGAAAAGTAGGTAATGCTCAAACGTGGATGTAAACGTACTTCTCCAGATGACAACAAACTGTTGAGCATGTCCAAGAACATGACATCCACTAATTGAAAATCTTCAATGACGAAATAAACTTTGTTGCCTTCAACAGCAGACATTTGGACAGCCTGAGGGAAGGTCATAAACATATAAAATAAAAACGCACAGTTCCGTAAAGATAATAGGATTTAAAGTTTACTATATGTAATGGGAACTGTGAGTAAGTTTTTACCGTTTTCAAATCCATTTTGAAATTTTTGACAGTGTAATTTCTGCCAACTTTTAAAGTGAAAGGAATTGCCCCGTGTAGAGCGGACACAATGGAAACAGCAGTTCTTCGACCCACCCCAGACCTCCCAGCCAGGACCATGGACCCATGACGAGCGGAGAGAGCCCGATCAAAATTAGCAACATTTTGAAGAACTTCCGGGAATACAACTAAGCTCAGATTACGATACTCGCGTCCGTAAATATTGAGCCCCCTCTCAACGATGATCTCTAAATCCATCTTGTTGACTTTCCCTAAGCAGGAGTTCACACCTCGTTTACATTTTGTGGTTTCTTGTGAAGGTCCTTCACCCCTCGTCACGTCACTCACATAGTAAAATCCTATACGCATTCATTTCATACCAAACAAAGCAGAAATTATAGATTAGAATTACTTCATACAAAGTGCCCATAATTTTTTTGCTACATATTTTAATCTTGGATGAATTATAAAACTTACCATGAAGTTTTTCTATAATTTCCGTAATTCCCCAATCATCTGCTACTAGAACGGTGAGAGCCTTATCAAAATTATCCTTTTCCTTCGTGGATACAAGTTTGTCACGAAACATTCGGCAAGTTTCATACGTCCATGCCTACACAGGATACAGTGCATATTTTCACCACGTGTTCAAATTAAAAATGATTTAATTTAATTTTTAGTACAAATTATCCCAGTATTTACCTCCACTATTTCTTGGATATTTCCCGCTTCATCATTAAATTGATAGCGCATAAGGCCCAGGATCCACTTTGTGAGATCTCTTGGAGTAAATTGGTAGTGATTTTGATTTGAAGCTCTAAACATTGTTTTCATACTCTCGTAAAACTGAATCGTGGTTCTTGACAACTTCCGAATTTGATCTGGGCTGGAGTGAATACTGTGTGTTGGGTAGCGCCATTTTAAAAATACTGACATGTAGCTTTTGCAAATGGTCTCGAGTTGTGGTCTCAGTAAATCACTGGGAAGAAACACACCCCACACACATTGCAAAATTAATACTTTTAAGTTTGGACCTTTTTTTGGAAAAAATAATTAAATCTGTAATTTGATATAGAAACCAAAGTTGACCAACCCCATAGATCCAACTCTGACAATGGACGTAAATCTTGGGGACAGGGCGTATTTTGCACTAGACACACCAGGATTTATACTTGCTGCAATTTGGACCCCTTCAATCCCAACCCATTCCAAGTTGCTATCGTAGAAACCTTTGTAGTTTATCACCTAGATTAAAATACTAATAATTGTCAGGGTTAGAGTATAAAGAACCTACACAGAAACTATATGGAGTAATTTTCCTTGTCCACATCTTTAGCAAAAATTCAAGGCCGGATAATGGGGCCAACGAATAAGCCAGCCCCCGCTGCCTGAATTTTCTCAAAACATGTAAATGGAACATTTTGCACTTTTCAAACACATGCAAATAAATTATTTTGCACTTTTCAAAAACATGCAAATAAATTATTTTGCACTTATCAAAAACATGCAAATAAATTATTTTGCTCATTTCCAAAACATGCAAATTAAACATTTTGCACTTTTCTCAAAACATATAAATACAACATTTTGCACTTTTCTAAAAAACAAAATATGTAAATACAACATTTTTGCTTTACCAAAGAGAAAAGCTTCAATAAAATCAAAATGGTGGGTTTTGCTTCGAAAAAAATTGCTGCCCAAAAGCAATTCCTTCGTCCGGCCCTGCACAAATTAAATACAGGAATTAATTTTTAACTCACCTGTTGCAAAAATTCTACTAGCTGACAAGTTCCCCATTTATCAGGTTTGACCAAATTCAAGTCTTTGAAATAAAGCACTAAACGATCCCCATCTTTAGACTTGTAAACTCGACCAGTATTCGTTGACACTGTGATGCAGTACTGGAATAATCAAATTCAAAATCAGAAAACTTTGTAATTGGTCGATTTTTTTAAAAAATCGTGTGAATATCACGATGAACTCGTAATTATTTTCGAGTATGATTTTTTTTAGCATTTTTTGACAAACCTGGGTCAATTTCTGAAGAACGTGCTGAGGGGATACCAAGCCAGAGCAGTGAACCACAGCAACCTCTGTTGAGCGCATCTGAGAGAAAGCGTACTCTAAAATCATTCTGGAACAAAATGAAGGGATTTATTTCGGCTATTAACCATTTATTTATAGCATATGATGTAAATATAATTCCGGATTTCTTTTTATGTAAATAATTATTCGTACGATTTCCCACTTCCTTCGGGTCCAACGAGGAGGAAGGACTCCCGGTTTTCAAGCCATGGCTTCACAAGGTCCATGATTTGCTTCACATCTGTAGTTTGGACCAATGGTGGGGATTCGATGCTGTAGTCATCCGAGTACTGGAGCTCCTCGTCTTCAAATACTTCCAGTGACATTGTTCTCATGCTGTAGTAGAGATTAAGCAAATTCCACCCTTTGGGTACACTGATCCCCGTCCAGTTGAGCACCTGTCCCAAGAATAGACCAACTCGTGTAGAAATTCATTTATTTAATCACACTTATCGTTACAACAAAAATCGTTTTCCAATTCGTTAATGGGATCCATACCTGTGAGGCAAATTCCATGCTCATATTTGTAGACAAATGTCCCGTGAATCCACGTATCATGGCCACAGCCATTTGGGAAGCGTTCTGTACTCCCCGCATTTGTGACAATGCATTTTTGACGATGCTCACCAATGGGAGTTGAATGATAACGTCATACTGAGGTAAAATCCAGTTTATGCCTATGCAGATTGATATTATACAATTTCTTAGGCTTACAGAAATTAATTAGACATTGTTATAGTTATACCGTGACAGGAATTAGTGTACCTTTATAGAAATAATCATCAATCAGTTGGGAAATCGTATCTCGATTTGAAGTTTCCTCAGCTAGCCAAGTGGCAATGATACCGTTCAAGTCTGCATCTTCCTCGCTATTGAAAGGTTTAAATGTAAATTTTCCATAGATTAAAATAAGATATCGTCTGTGAAGAACCAAAATGACCCATTTCCAATTTAAGCTAGAATCAAAATGAGTTATGTCATAAAAACAAAATGAGAAATATGCGTAAAATGTTAATTAAGAGTTTTCGGAAAACGCAAAATGTTCTATTTTCAAGTTTTTTCAACAATGTAAAATGTTCTATTTACATGCTCTTGGAATACTGAAAAATGTTCTAATTCCATGTTTTTGAAAAGGTACAAAATGTTCTAATTCCATGTTTTTGAAAAGGTGCAAAATGTTCTAATTCCAAGCTTTTTAAAAACGTAAAATGTTCTATTTTCATGTTTTTGAAAAGGTGCAAAATGTTCTAATTCCATGTTTTTGAAAAGGTGCAAAATGTTCTAATTCCATGTTTTTGAAAAGGTGCAAAATGTTGTATTTAAATATTTTTGAAAAGTGGAGAATGTTGTGTTTAAATGCTCTCAAGGCATATTTGAATATGCTATATTTTTGTAGATAGTTGATATTGGTTTTAGCTAAAAATGCATATTGGTCATTTTGGTTCTTCACAGACGATATTTAAAATCTTTTTATTTTGATGTCCAACTTGAAGGCGCATTTCAATTTTACTTTACCTCATAAAAATCATTCCCATGCGGGATATAGTTGCAGGTGACGCATAGCTGAGGTCATGAGTTTCAAAGATAAAATTGACATTGGATCCAAATTTAATTCGCCAACCGGAAGGAAGTGTCAAGAGGCGATTGTCGTCCAGGACAGAATTTAGAGACTCGACCCATTCTGGGTCCACATCACCGTCGCATATAATCCATGATGTTATATCTGGATGGAAATTTAAATGGACGTAATGATTTTAAGATTAAACTATAAACTTTAAAAATGTTAACTTTCAAAATGTGTATTTCCAAAGGTTTTATTTTTAAAGTATAAAGATACCCACCTGGGGGTTCGGCATAGACTTGCTGAGCCTTCAGCGTCAAAACTCCATCAGTCCACTGTCTAGTGTCTAAATTAATCTGTCCCAATAGCTGAGTTCTCAGGATTGATTTTGGATTTATGAAATGTGTTTTTATTTTCTGGCCCATTCTTAGCAAAGCCTAAAATATATGAAATTATATATGGTAATAAATCCCAAATACACAAATTAGCCACTAAAAAATTTAAAATATAAAAATCTCACATTTTTTAGAAGGGAAACAATTGTCGTTTTCCCGCAACAGGAGGGACCCACAACGACAACTCCCATTCTTTGTTTCAGTTGCTCGTACAATTCCAAACATTTTTTGACCTTGAAATAAAAGTATAAGGCTATTGGAAATTTGAATCACATTAATATCTCTAATTGAATTTATTCCATTATTGAAAATAAACTGAAGCAAAACGAGGCTATAGGAAGCCCAAACCTGATTTTCATTGACAGTCAACTTCATCTCGTGACAAACTTCTCGAACATTATCAGCCAAGTCATGATGACCCAAATCTTTGAAAGTGACAGATGGGAAGACATCCTTTATGAGATGGTCAAATCGGAAACAATCCGCGTAGGTTAATTTAGGTAAAGTATTTAATCTCAGAGTTGCAACCACAATGTCGGACTCCTCCTCCTCTGAGACTACAAAATGTTTCAATTTGTACTCTTTGAGTGCCGTTCCACAACCTTTGAGAACTGTCTTGAGTGCCCGGAGTCCCCAATCATAGTGAGTTTGCGGGGTCAATAATTTCGCGGATAATTTAAAAATCTCGACAAGTTTTCTACCAATCTTCTTGGCATTTTTGAATCCTTCTGTGTACAGAATAACTTCTGCAATGAGCTCATTATCAGGTTGGGACATGACGACGGGACGAAATAATTGTTTTAAATTATCAGGTAATTTATTACGACCCCCATAGCCTTTTCCTGCTGGATTCAGTGTCACAAATATTCCTGCGTTTGAGTCAATCAAAACCGTCTCATCCATGAGTTTCACCGTTTTCAAACCATTCTTGAGAGCAATTTGTATTGGCTGGATTTGCATCGAGACGGCGGAGAGCGTCGCGCCCTCTAGTCGGTTTACCTATTACATTCAACGTTCAAGATGTAGAAATAATATGGCGTCATGTAGTATTAGTGGATAGTGTTAGTTTACAAAAATATCGTTTTATTTTGTAAGTTTTTACTTCATCAAAGCAGCCCCAAGCGCCACATTTAACGAGTCCAACGAAAATCCTTCCCATGGCTTTGACATCTATACCCTGTCAAATTCAAGAATAAAAATAAAAAACTTACGATAATATATCGTTTGTGAAGAACCACAATGACCCATATCCAATTTACGCTAGAATTAAAATGAGCTACTTAATAAAAATCACTAATTTAATTGGATGTGTAAAATGCTAATTATGCGATTTTAAAAAGTGCAATATGTTGTAATTACACGTTTTTGAAAAGTGTAAAATTTTGTAATTACACGTTTTTGAAAAGTGTAAAATGTTCTAATTACACGTTTTTGAAAAGTGTAAAATGCTCTAATTACACGTTTTTGAAAAGTTCCATATGTTCTAATTTGCATGCCTTAAGAATTACACGATATTCATATATAGTTTGTAGTACTTTGTAGATAGTACAATTCGTGTTTAGTTAAAAATGGATATGGGTCATTTTGATTATTCTCAGGCGATATTCTAATATTGTAAAGTGTCAGTGAGTCTCATGGGACACCTACCTCGTCACAATTAAACACCAAAACTTGTCGACCTAGAAGTCCTCCTAAAGCTTTAACAGACTCAGTTTTTCCTGTCCCCGCAGGTCCATATGGATTTCCTCCCAAGCCCATCCTCATGCCCTGTAGAGATTTTTAAAAACATTTTGAGGGAAACTGATGTATTTGGAACGATCCACTAATGAGAAAATGTGAGGAAAATCCGAAAATCTAAAAATTTGGAAACTAAAATTGACATACTTGAGTGAGCGTGAGGTAGCATTTGTCAGTAAGTGGCGTGTGGACCAGTTTAGGTGCGTTGCCCTGATACTCATACGAGTACACAAATTCCGCATCCGCCATTTTCACGATGGCACAACCATCATCCCGTAAGTAAAATCTTATGGAAATCAATAGAATTTAAAAATTTTGAAAATTATCAATCTTTACAATTTTGACGACACCACCACATTTTGTAGTTAATTAATTAATATAAAATTCTGTCTCCGCTCACACCTCAACTGTTTTTGCCAGCACCATTCGTTCACATTCTTGACACTTTCATTGAGAAGGAACTCGACAATGTCAATTTCATGGATTGTGTCCAGAATTAAATCCTTATACTTCAACTCGAACACTTTTGGATTTGGATGAGACTCCGGAATAGCTGTATTAGTGTAGGATTCCAGTTCCACTTTAAGTTCCTCACGGAGTTGCGTCAATGTATTAGATCGTATAGCTTCCTCACAGCGCTCATTGAATTGAATAGCGTTGCACAGAGTGAGAATTTGTGATGGATATTTATCCACCTCTCGTGACCCCGGTGACCCTCTCTTCGTCTCGGAAATCGAGTCCAGAAGGTTGGATTTTAAAGTGTACTTCATTTCATTCGCCAGCTCGCTCAACCATTCCTATGAGTGTGTACATTTTGTCAATTTCAATTTTAGAAGACAAATAAATTTAGTATAAATTCTACAATAGGCGAACATTCCAGTCACCAATCGTGTGTAAAGAACCAAAATGACCCATATCCATTTGTAGCTAAAAACAATATCCACTGTCTACAAAAATAGTGAAACATGTCTTGAGAGCATTTAAATAGACCATTGAGCACTTTTCAAAAACATGTAAATACAACATTTTGCAAATTTTTAAAAACATTGAATTAGAACATTTTGCACCTTTTCAAAAACATGGAATTAGAACATTTTGCACCTTTTCAAAACCATGTAAATAGAACATTTTGCACATTCTCAAAAACGTAAATAGAAAATTTTGCACATTTTCAAAACATGTAAATAGAAAATTCTGCACATTTTCAAAAACATGTAAATAAATTTTCCACTTTTCAAAACTATCTAAATAGAACGTTTTAAGCTTTTCAAAAACTCTTAATTAACATTTTACACATGTTTCTCATTTTGTTTTTATGACATAGCTCATTTTGATTCTGGCTTAAATTGGATATGGGTCATTTTGGTTCTTCACAGACAAAATATCACAATAATTACCTCAACATTTGAAGTGATTTTAACTTTGGATTTCAAAGGGACAATTTCCTCCTCTACAGATTTCATGGCTGTGATAAACTCAAAATCTCCATCAAACTCAACATTATAAATCCCAGCAAAGAGTTTCTTGAGATGTGCTTGTATCACATTTGGTTTGGTGGACTGTCCTAAAATCTCTAAAAGATCATCATCTCCCAAGAAATAGAATCTTGGGAAGCCGGATCGTTTGGTCTGAGCAAAAATAAAATTATCTAGGTACGTTGTTTTATTAAATTTAATTATTGCACTTTATTTATTTCGATGTATAAAAATTACCTCAAGAAATTCATTTAAACTATTTTGACATCGGGACAGCTGATCAACTAACATGTTCAAACGATTTCGTATCCCTTGTATTTTACACAATCCAACCACACGATTGTCAATGCCAATGGAGTCCATGATGCCACGATACTCTTCATTAATACGACGGAACCTTTGCTGCTCACTCTCGAGTACACCTTGACTAAAGATGGGCTCCAAGTAAATCCATCTGCATGAAATGGAAAAAGTCAAATTGAAATTGCAAGTCAATACTTGTACAGTCTAAATCTGTTCGAAAAATAATTGGACCCACCTCCGCTGAACTTTATTCAAATTTTGAATAAATTCATCTAAATCTCCGAGGCGAGTTTCCCAAACGGAGATTCGATCCGCGAAATGACTATAAAATGGTGAAGTACGAATGGATTGTAGTAAGCTTTGATTGTCTCCAACTTTATTGAGCAAAGATTTAAAATCCTGAATAACATAAACAGTTTTCTTGTGAGCATCCAATGTCTCAGCTAAATCAAACTTGGCCTCGATTTCCCAAGCATCTAATTCATTCAGCGCTTGTCTCACAGTGATTTCCCCTGCTGCTCGTAAGTTTAATTCCTGTATTCAAATTGCCAAGAGAATTGTGTTATAGAAGTATGTATAAGTAAAGTTGACATCATTTAATTCAATGCATTTTTTAAATAACTATGAAAATTCGAACCTGAATTTCCTTTAAATGATCTTCCATAATATTTCGAGCTTTTAAGAAATCTTCAACCTTCAACAGTCCTAATTGCTTCGATGGGATTTTTAGAATGTTAAAAAGTTCATACCAATGTTTTTCAGTGAAAGAGTCCCCACGAATGTATTTTAAATTTGGGATGAAACTCTGTAAAATTTTAAATCTCAACTCAGTGCGCATTTTTGGTTTTTACACCATTTGGATGATCATTTAGGACCTCTTGAAGAAATTATAAAATTAAAAGTTTCTGTCTAACTGCTCGTACCTTGTAACTCTCGACGTCTTTTAATATCCTAACAATGACGTCACTTTTGTCTTGACTTCTAAACTGATTTTCCCACTTGACAAGAAATTCCTCGAGTCTCTGTGGTCTTGTTCGAAAAACGATCCATTCTTCCTGTTCATACTCTTTGAGCCCTTCTTTAAATTCTTCCAGTTGTAACCAAGTGTCTTCTACTTTCTTGAGGTCATCTTCTATTTCATGAGCTAATGGAAAATCTGCATCGTCCAATCCAATGTTAAGGCATGAATCCCTATGAAATGAGCGGTCACATTATAATTCGCATATGAAATCCCTATTATCAATAAATCGATAAATCTTTCAGAAAATGACGTACATAATTTTACTTCGTCTCTCCACTAAGAGATTCCAATCCTCCCGTTTTTCATGAATAAATTGAATGATATCATCCAGTTTCATAGATCCATTGTCAATCTCTCCTTCTTTCGGTTTAAATTCATCCCAACGGATTTTAAAAACTTCTGCTTCTTCATTCAGCCCCTTCACTTGTTGCTCTAAATTCCCTTTGATTGTCTCCACTTGCCGCCCGATTAAAAACTGATGATTCTCAAAGAGAGACAGAAAATTCTCCCAAAGTCCTTTAATACGACTCAAGTCCGTACGATCCTTCGTCCATGTTGCCAGTGTTTTATTTTTCTTGTCAATGGACTCGAGGAGATTGCGCGTCTGGAGAAGATTTCAAGAAAAATAAATTACAATGCAAAATATCTCACAATTTTAGAAAGTTTAATGTGATTACCTCCGGAACTTGTGATGCTAACTGCTCTTCCAAAGCATTTGCAGTGGCGATTTCCTCGACGGTAGACGGCTGAACGCGGAGTTTTTCAGTTGCATCATTCAGAAATGTCTCAGCGGCGGCCATTTCTTTAAAAATAGAATTTTGCAAAAGTGTTACCAAAACTTCCCAGTATTTACGATTGAGAAGCTCGATTTCAAAGCGGAGGACGGCGAAGCTAATTATAATACAGCCAATTTTCTCATCAGCCCTAAATTAAAAATCAAAGTCAAAGAATTTTGAAAAAATGTCTTTTTGTATAGAAATAAAATTGCTCAAAATATTGATTAATCTTTAAAAAGGTTACATACGTTTGAAGTCTTGAAATTTCCTGGCCTTTAGCCTTGGAAGTTTTAAAGTTTCTATCCCAGTCCTCCCAGGTAATGAGGCAGTCCTTACTTAGGGCGTCTATATCTGCAGAGCCTAATGCAACCCAGTCTTCAAAGCGATTTTTCGTGGCGGCCACTTTTGTCAAACACTCCTCGGCGTCTCGGTAGAGTTTATCAAAGCGATGGCAATTTCTAAGCATTTTTTTTGTCATGTTGTTATAGTTGTGGAGCAGAAAACTTACGAAATTAAATTTAGACAAATTATTATTTACCGGGTGACAATCAGTCCAAAAATGAGGTCGTCTGGATTTTCATCAGTTACACCACGAAACTGTTTGGGGATTACAAGGAATCTTTTTAAATTTGTGTAGTACTTCATTCTAACTTCTTCCAATGGAGGTTTGAACTGTAGTTTTTGCTGGCTGAAAATTAGATTATTTTAAAGTAATTAATAATTTTTAAAACAGTCAATAAACATTTTACTCACTGGCAATTTTTTACTGGGCTTTTTTTTACCGATAAACAAGTTCGATATGGATTTCCGGTAGAGACTCGTGAACTTTGAGCATCCCCTGTACGTATTTCACTTCCAAAACTTTGTACAGTTGTCTGTCCCAATGGCTTTCCCAGCTTTTCATATTTTTGTATCCCTATAGGTGACAATTTGAAAAAAACAAATCCTCATTATATTTAGGGTAAGTATAACTTATGTCAAGGAATCAAATTTGAGCAAAGCAAAACGCTGCCAACCTGATCTTGAACGTCAACGAATATTTGTCTTAATTCTTGCATTATAGTTTTCCATTTTTGCTGTTGCTTCATTAAGTCAGTTTCAAAAAGTATTTTAACCTGAAAATATGTGGCATCAGGAAATATGTGTTTAAAGTTACTTGGGGATCAATGACGGAATGTTGAATTTAAATTATATATATATCGTCTGTGAAGAACCAAAATGACCCATGTTCATTTTTAGCTAAAAACCATATCCACTATCTACAAACATATTGAAATATGTCTTGAAAGCATGTAAATAGAACATTTTACAATTTTCAAAACTTGTAAATGAAATATTTTGCACTTTTAAAAAACGTGTGAATAGAACAATTTTCAAAAACTTGTAAATAGAGCATTTTACAATTTTCAAAAACATGTAAATAGAACGTTTTACAATTTTCAAAAACTTGTAAACTAAATATTTTGCACTTTTCAAAAACATGTAAATAGAATATTTTGCATTTTTTTAAAAACATGTAAATAGAACATTTTGCACTTTTCAAAATAATGTAAATAGAATATTTTGCACTTTTCAAAATCATGTAAACAGAACTTTTTGCATTTTTCAAAAACATGTAAATAGAATATTTATATAGTTGTTTTTATCACATAGCTCATTTTGATTCTAGCTTAAATGGGATATGGGTCATTTTGGTTCTTTACAGACGATATGTAACAAGAAACAAGAACCTTATTTTTGACTTGAATATGAAACTGGGACAGTAGATTGTTTTGTTTAGCTAAAATATTGACAAGATTTTTTAAGCTTGTAATGTAAGACTCGACGTCATCCCCATCATCCCACGTGATCCCGTTTTGTGTCTGAACTAATTTGGAGAGAGCCACAGCCGCCTCGAGCATCATAGGCCGCTGAGATGGAATCATCCTGTCCCCAATAGTATTATGAAAATTAGCAATCTGGTCTAATTCTTTAGCTTGTTTAAGAAATTTCTTGGCTTCCACAACAGCATCTTGAATCTCTCTCGTGATACGAAATCCCATTGTGGCCAACTGCTGAGCTTCGTCAATCATATTCACCATCTTTGGATTGTAGGTCACTTCCATTAAACGTCCATCACTAAATTCTATCACAGCATCATTCTTCGTCAGTCTGAAGAAAAGGACCACAAGAAGACAAACAGGGTCAAATATAACACAAAATTTAAACTTTATTACAAATTTGAAAAATAAAGCAGATCATAAAATTGTATGAATTATTTTCTTTGCTTACGTGAGCTCTTTGTTAGAAATGGCTTCCGTCACTTGAGTCAACCAAGTGTTGTAAGCCTGATTTTCAAAAGTTTCAATTTCATTTTTTATCGGAATTAATTGACTTGCCAGCTCGTCATAACCATTTAAATCTTTTAAAACTGCATCTGCTATATTCTCAATATCTTTCATCTGAAATTACACACATGTACCCAATTTATTAGCAAAAACAAATTGGCGTTTATACCTTTCGAATTTCGAACATGTCACTTTACATATAGGGATGATATAAATTACCCGGTACAGAGATTTCCGAGCATAGTAGATACTAGCTATAACAGGAGACACATTTTTGGTTAGACTCGCATCCGTTGGCTTCTTTTCCATGAATTCTGTCTTAATTTTGTCAGCCACTCCAATCAGTTTCATAAGTAATTGCTCTCTATTCGCCAGGACAGCATGGGCTACTTTCGGACGCATGATTAATTCTTTGTAGCGCTTATACTCCGCAAGTAACTGTAGTTTTAATTTTAAAATGAACTTAGTGTGCAGAAATGACAATCTTCACATGAGTTGCTTAACCTAATTTGTTAAAATTTGATTTACCTGAAACGCGTTAGCCTCCACATTTAATTTTGCTAATAGACGACTCGAAATGGAAGCTTCAGCAGGTACAATTAATTTCTCGAATTTGTCCACAGCGTGCTTCCACAAAGGCTCAGTGTACACATTGTAGAATATTGGATTGGTTCCTACAAAATCACAATTCAAATGTCAACTTTTTATAAAATTACGTGGGCACATTGCAATTAATTGCATTATTTATAATTATGAGTTTTATTAATAAGTTGCATTAACATAGTAATAACTCTTTGTTGTATTATTATCAGGGCCGGACGAAGGAATTGGTTTTAGGCAGGAATTTGTTTCCATACAAAATCCACCATTTTAATTTTATTCATGGTTTTCTTTGGTAAAGCAAAATGTTGTATTTTACATGTTTTAAAAAAGTTCAAAATGTTCTTTTTACTTGATTCAGAAAAGTGCAAAATGTTCTATTTACATGTTTGGAGAAAAGTGGAAAATCTTTTATTTCCATGTTTTTGAAATGCACAAAAAAAATTGATTTGTATGTTTTTGAAAAGTCTCAATATTCGTTTTACATATTTTGAAAAAGTGCAAAACGTTCCATTTACATGTTTTGAGAAAATTCAAGCAGCGGGGGCTGCCTGTGCTGGCCACATTATCCGGCCCTGATTATTATAGAATAAAATAAATCACCTGCGAAAGGAACAAAGCATTTTTTGGGATGAAGGATTTCTGCATCGGCCATTGTAACTAAGCTAACGAGCTGTTTATGAACAGATCGAATCCGTAAAATTCCCTTGAGTCTGTCTGAATAATTTGCAGTGATGGAGGGTGTGTACTCTCCTCGATGGAATTGTCTGCTCGCATCACTCGGCCATAACATACCCGTCAGATTGTGGCACATGTCAATGTATTTGTCGCACATTGTCATCCCCTATAGTTTGTATAAATTATACGGCATAATTATTATTAATAAGTCATTGGCTAGAATCTACAATTCATATGTTCGTGGTAAATGATTCGTTTCATACCCATAGAAGATGCTTTTCTAAATCATTAAATGGAGTGTCCCACAAATTGACAGCTTTCAGAGCCGTCTGAACTATTAGCATAATTTCATGTCCTGGAAAAATTCAAGCACGTGCTTGTTTTGATGAACTACCTTCGTCATTCTAATTCATGATAAGATTCCCAAAAAAAATATTTTAATAAACAGTAAATAGAAAATTACATACCAACAATATCTAACAAGTGGATCATGCGACTTTCCGGATAATATTTTTCACCCATTTTCCAAATGTCATCGAGACAATTGAGGATCGTCCCAAATATTTGTGTTCCCGATGACCAGTCAGTCACACTCCTGAATAAAAGTGTGTCAGTAAATATATTAAATATTATGTGAAAAAATTTGCTAATCGTCAGTTATGAGTGCGAATATTGATGACTCACTTGAGCTCCTTGTCAATGGAGTCAATTAAGTTAAAGATCCAAGCTGCAATCTCTTTCTCATTTGCATTTTTGGCATAATTCGGTGCTGTTGACCAAACACTCTTTTCATCCGAAATGCTTGTGATCCCTTTCGGCTTCCCAATTGTGCTCGTCTGGTTCGACTGAATGTCCGCACTGAGCGCCTGCTCAAGCTTCGCAACGGGATCTTGAAGTTTATGGTCCACATTTTTATTTGCTTTTGAATTCTAAGACCATCAATTGATAGAGAAAAAAATTGTATTCAAATTTTAGGATTAACAATATTATAGGATTACTCATAAGGATTATGGTCTGATTATGATTCTGTGCACCTTGAACAGTCCAGGTATAAATGCTTTTTTGAGCATCTGATACAGCGTGACGGTGGGAGAGTCGTTTAAACTGACCGTCCCCACTTGTCTATGAATGTTTTCGGGGGTGATGAACTCATTGTTCTTCTTATAAAATAGTAAGACACTCTCATCATCTTCCTCCAGATTTGCCTTCTTGTCCAGCACAATTTTTAACCCTTGGGATTGGGGCGTGAGACGGGCTGTTAACAGTGTGGCCGTGGGATCATCCAAAAAACTCATTAATTCTTCATTCTCAAATAATTCCACAATTTCCTCGGGTTTTTTTGTATAGTAGCTTCCTGTAATGTAAATACCTTACGATTATTTCTCAAAAAAGACAAAATTTAAATTTAACAGGATATATTATGTAGTCATCTATTTTAATTCCCGCGTTTAAATCGGGCTCAAAAACTTGTACAGAATTCCTCAAACATCTTTTTTTGTAATTATTACAACATTTCCTTTCCTCGAATTTTCTTCACACGGCGATTTACATATCGTTAGTGAAGAACCAAAATGACCCATATCCATTTCTAGCCAAAAACAATATCCACTATTTACAAAAATAATGAAATATATTTTCAAATTTATGCGAATAAAACATTTTGCACTTTTCAAAAGCATGCGAATAAAACATTTTGCACTTTTCAAAAGCATGCGAATAAAACATTTTATGCTTTTCAAAAACTCTTAAATTAACATTTTTCCCATCTTCGTCATTTCGTGTTTTTTATGACATAGCTCATTTTGATTGTAGCTTAAATTGGAAATGGGTCATTTTGGTTCTTCACAGACGATATATAAGTTTGGTAACTATAAACGCAAAGAATTATGGATTAGAATCATATGTTGTGCTGTACTCTTTGAAGAGTGTAGATTTGTAGAGTGTGAATGGGCTTTCTTCTTCCGAATGGGTCAATGCAATTAAAATGGTGGGAAATGTTATGCCCGTCAATGCCATCCCAAGACCTGATCAAGGATCATTCCGCTGCCGCCACGGTTGCAGTGAGTCAGAAACACTAGGTCATATCCTTGGATCTTGTCCCCGGGGGGAATTGATACGTAATAATAGACACCATGCTGTGAGGCGCTTACTCGCTGAAGCCATGGTCAAACTAGGTTGGAAGGTTCTTCAAGAAGCGGAGTGTACTGGCAATGGTTCGAAAAGGGTGGATATTATAGCTTACAATCAGGATTCGCGAAAAGGATTTATTCTTGATCCTACTGTACGAATGGAACAGAATGACGAAAATCAAGCAGAATCAGTGAATCAGGAGAAAAAATCTCATTACGAACCATGCATTCCGTATTTTCGAGAGAAATTAGGCCTTGACGATATCCAGGTCATTGGGCTTTACGTCGGTGCTAGAGGCACCATTTCACAGTTCTTTGTGGACTTCCTGAAGTCTCAGTGTTTACCAGTTACGCTTATTGAAGATATTGTAACGTCAGTTCTAAAGAAATCGGTGCAAATTTGTGTTCATCACCTGTTTTCTACAAGCATTACCTAATTTTTTCTATTTAAAGTTTAAACAAATATAAATGACATAATTATGTATAACAAAAGTATGTCCCGTATACTGAGTCTTTAGGCTATCCTCACTGGAGGACAGTGTCAAGTTTATTTTTGAATAAAGTTGTCTATATATAACATATTGTGCACGTTGTGGAAATACAAACAACATGACTATATATACATATCATTTACATACACCATTTCACGTACAGAGTATTGATCCTCGTATACAATATTTATTGATCA
Organism: Dicyrtomina minuta; assembly: GCA_949802685.1. Classification (NCBI taxonomy): domain Eukaryota; kingdom Metazoa; phylum Arthropoda; class Collembola; order Symphypleona; family Dicyrtomidae; genus Dicyrtomina; species Dicyrtomina minuta. The sequence goes on from OX461812.1 coordinate 66,700,998, forward strand.
GCCACTGCATTTATTGATAATTTCTGCGTAAATATGGATCTGGAAATGTCCTTCGAATAATTTGTAGTATATTTCATCGCATATTAAAGAAAAGAAAACTACAGTTGAAAGAAGTGGACACCGTGTCGCACGTAATACTCAATCCAAAGTCTTCGGATCTCTGTGGCCTTATGATGGATTATTATTTAGTTAGGTGCCTATTCGTAAGTTTGTGCAAATAAATACGAATTCTTGAAACGTAGCAACCGTTTGTTTACACACAAATACCATCCGATACAACGTAGAGCTGTTCTTTGGAGTACTAAATATCCCTGTACGACTACACACACACACACACTCGCCGGTCTGAACGTAGCAAGTAAAAGTAAATATCGATTTCATTTACCAGAGTTGTACTCACTATTTTTTCTTTTCTCGCACAGGTAAACGTAATATTAAAACTAGTTGAAAAAAAAATCTACAATAATATAAACAGGTTATGTACTAATAGTGTTGAATTATGATCCACTGAGTCACTCACCTATTAAAGAGACGATGAAAACTTTTCTCATGTCAACCACCATTTCTCCGTCCCCCATCATGGTCCTGAATTACATGTATTTGACAACGAAATTCACAAGAAGTCACTATACGAAGGAAATGAGGAACATGCAAGGCAACAACTGCGACGTTTAGTCCAGGTGTTCCTCTTTCGGCAGTCAACTGCCAACTGGTCCTGAGTACAATTTATTGTGAGGGAGCATTAATTCGGATTCGGAGTGTGCACTCTTTCTTGGCGGGTGAGAAGTGAAACTGAGAAATTATGAGAAGGAAAGAAATTCCGATTCCAAAACTCCAATGAAACTGCCTGGTCCTGGACATGCTATATGATGAGTTGGTTAATAAGGTTAAGGCCTACCTGAGTTCATAAGATGCCATCGTACTCGGACACATACGAATTTTTGACCTGTATACCTGCAATTAAATCCTTTAATAAGACAATGCAATAATAACACAAATAATACACATGACGTGAATTACGTGAAATTCTTAGTGAATGTCTTAGTATCTGAAAAAATGCTGTGCTATAACATTTCACATAAGTTCAATTTCAGCCAAATGCAAATGTTCTGACAAAGAATTATGCAAAGATCCAAATTTAAAAATAGCGCATAATTAAAAGATAAGGTAATTCTCAAACTTTCTGTTTATGACAGAATATGAGAGTAGATTGGACAAAAACCAGAAACCATGGATTTTTGGAAAATGTCAATGTATCACAGTATATATTAGACTGAATAATGTAATGTAATGCAACACTATACTGACGATGAGAGAATGAATGTTGAAAGAAAAGCGAAAGGTGAGAGAAGAAGAAATCCACGTAATACAGGGCCGGATAATGCAGCCATAGCGTAGGCAGCCCCCGCTGGTTGAATTTTCAAAAAACATTTAAATGGAAAATTTTGCAGTTTTCAAAGATATATAAAAATAATATTGAGACTTTTCAAAAACATGAAAATAAATTTTTTTACGCATTTCAAAAACATGGAAATAAAACATTTTTCACTTTTCTCTAAACATGCAGATAGAACATTTTGCACTTTTCAGAATCAAGTAAAAAGAAAATTTTGCACTTTTCTAAAACATTTAAATATTAAATTTTGCTTTACCAAAGCAAACTATCAATAAAATCCGATCAAAATGGTGGTTTTTGTATGGGAACAAATTGCTGCCTAAAATCAATTCCTTCGCCCGGCCCTGACGTAATAGATTCTATGCAAGGTACGTGGTACATAACGTAATGGATCTACATTTGTTTTCTGCATCATTTTAATTGTCTCATTTAGCATACTTTCACTTTAAATTTATTTTCTCTGGACTCTATGACGCATTCTAGCTACAATCGGTGAGAGTAAAAAGAGGAAATCAAGCTTCTTCTAAATATTTGTTAAATCAATAGCACACGTTCACATCCCAAAAGTCTAGTTCATTCATGCAAAAATTCGTATCCCTTACACAGTATATAGAAGTAACTTTACTTCCCCTGAAAAGTTAAAAAGTGCTATTGCCCAAAACTTGTCATTGTCATTGTGCAGAGGGGATAGGGACAAGCAATACACTAACAATAAGATTAGTTTAACCGTATCCCGCACCTTAATAAATATATAAAAAGTATACAGATTTAAAAAAGTTATTGCTATCCCCTTATATCTATGAACAAGGTACGAGTTTCCTACTGTACGGACCAAGAAAAATCCGTTTTGACAACTAATTTTGAAAAAAGAGGATGGAACCAAGTTGGGCCGGATGATGACTGGCATTTTTATTGGTGAGACTTTCACTTGTACTTTCACCTGATAATTCAGCATTACCAAGTGTTTGCAGTAGAATTACCTAATTTCCCCACATTTTCCTTTTTATGTTGCACATTTAAATCTAAAAATTAACGATCTATTTTGCTAACGTGCTATCCATAGGGCGAATGTTCCCACGTGCAGAATTATTTTTGGAGTTGAAAGCGGTTACAGGATGCACGACAACCAGTTAAGTTGGAGCTTCATCTGTAAAAGTAAAATCCTCATGAATATTTACTTGTAAATATTAATTTGCCGTTCACTATTTTCCATAGACTGATAAATCACTTCCCTAACCACTATGAAATAACCCGGAAAGATTTACTCGTCAAGAATATCAAAAGATACCGGAAGGAAGCTGAGAAGGATGGAAATCCTTTGGGCGAGAAAAATGAACTTGGAAAATATGTTCATTTAGACTTCATTCCTACAACATTTGTACTGCCAGCGGACTACAATATGTTTGTTGAGGAATACAGGTAAGTTAATTTAAAAAATTTCATAGGATAGAAATATAAATCCATTTTTAATTAATTACACACATTGTAATTTTTACTATGATATGATAGAAAAAATCCCCTTAGTACATGGATAATGAAGCCTTGTGGGAAATCTCAAGGAGCGGGGATTTTTCTCATCAATAAATTGTCAAAACTGAAGAAATGGTCCAGGGAAAGTCGTCAGCCCAATTTTAATCCTTCCATGGTGAAAGATGCGTATGTGATTTCAAAATATATTGAGAATCCACTTTTGATCGGAGGGAGGAAATTTGACATGCGACTCTATGTTCTTGTGACTTCTTTTCGACCTCTTAAAGTGTATTTGTACAAGCTCGGCTTTTGCCGTTTCTGTACGGCCAAGTATGACACAAGCATTCAAGAATTGGAGAATATGTACGTACATCTCACAAATGTTAGCGTACAAAAACATGGGGTACGTACAAGCCGCACAATAAATTTTTATTTTTCATTACGTCAAGTGTGTTATGCTTATAGCCTTAAGCCAAACTATTAACAAAGCCTCATCTCGGCGCGGATACGGTTTAATTCAGAATGCTGTTGCATTCATGTACATTCATTACCTAGGACGAATACAACAATATTCATGGAGGGAAATGGAGTCTGAAAAATCTTGAATTGTATCTGGAAAGCACACAAGGGAAGGAAGTGACGACAAAACTGTTTAATGGTATTAAATGGCTTGTCATTCATTCATTGAAAGCCGTTGCCCCTTTGATGGTGAGCGATCGTCACTGCTTCGAGTGCTACGGCTACGATATCATTATCGATGAAACCCTAAAACCGTGGCTCATTGAGGTAAAATGACGTATTAACTTATGTATCTATAGTTATGTGTATGAATATCCATACCGTCTGTGAAGAACCAAAATGACCAATATCCAATGTAAGCCAAGGCATATAAATAAGCTAGAATCAAAATGAGATATGTCATAAAAACAAAATGAGAAACACGCGTAAAATGTTAATTAGGAGTTTTTGAAAAGCGTAAAAAATTGCATGTTTTTGAAAAGTTCATAATACTCGATTTGCGTGTTTTTGAAAAGTGTAAAATGCTCTATTTGCATGTTTTTGAAATGCGTAAAATGTTCTATTTACATGTTTTTGAAAAGTGCAAACTGTTCTATTTAAATGCTTACAAGTCATGTTTCAATATTTTCGTAGATAGTGTGTATTTGTTTTAGCTACAAATAGATATGGGTCATTTTGGTTCTTCACAGACGATAATCTAAGTGGCAGATTTTCCCTTCATCTACTCATTTTTTGTGCCAGAAAAGCAGCTGCTGATTTGTAACGGGATGTGAATAATTTTGTAATCTGTCGTTTTAGGTGAATGCATCACCATCCTTGACGTCGACAACTGTCAATGATCGAATTCTTAAATACAAGCTTATTAATGACATCATTTCCCTCGTTTTGCCACCGAATGGATTCCCTGAGTAAGTCGAGATCACACAACAAATCGCACACAGAAACGTGCAAAAATCCATTAATTATTTAAACAATCCTAATTAAAAGAATCAGTTTATTGTGTTCTTGCGGTATACTTATACTGACGAGGGAAGGGTTTCAAGTGATCTCGCCGAATCGGCTCCATATATTTTTTTTTGAAAACAGCATGTAAAAAAAGTAGATTGGCGTAAAAACATGATGCCAATGGGCATTTTGACTCGCTAAGTCAGATTTTTGAATGTACAAATTTGCCTATGGTATTTAAACGGGAGCCATATTTAGTTGATAAAAATTGAATTTTTAAGTAATGGCACCCTGTATCTTCCACAATTTTTGTCAGATTTTTAAAAATGGTGTAGTTTTGCAATTCGCAGAATATTATCTAATAAGTTCTTAATTTCTGGATTTTTGAAAATTCAAAAAAAAGTTTTTTTTCAGAAAATGATGTATTTATCTTGGATATACAAATTACGTTATATAAAATATAATTAAATGAATTCTACCTCATTTATGTACTTTTTGGTTTTTCTGAATTTAACAAAATAATTCAGTGCAAAATGGAATAAAATCCCGTCGAAGGATGCCATTGGTCACTTTGAACTTCTCCTAGACGAAGAATTGACTGGGTTTGAACCGAACAATAAAAAGAATTTAGAAAAAACTCACAACAATCATCAGCGAAAGTGGAAATAGTCACAGTCATCCACCCATGAATTCGGTAGAGGCAAGGAATCCGGGTGTAATTACTGACCGAGAACCTTAAGGCTAACAACTGTTATCTTTTCTAGTGAAACCGCCGTCTAAGGCTACTAATGTGTTTAGCGGTGAAGACTTACACTTGTACAGCATCTGTAAATTGTGATTTACCAGGTCTGTACCATAATATACAAATACTACTAGTTATAATAAAATTATGATACTCATTACTATTTGATTCAACTTTCAAAAAAGTGTGTTTGTTCCGACCGAAACAGACGCATGTTTTATTCATTTTAGTTATTTAATTAACTTTTATATTTTCATTCAATCCAAATATATTATGTAAAAACAATCAAGACATATAACTATTCTGCTTATACGTAAGAAATCAGTTGCTTTAGAGTTGCTTTTTGTAGTGTTCGAGAAGTCGAGAAGTCATAAAGACGAGTACCGTCACAAAATTCTTCCACATAAAAACTGATATATAATGATACATCCATAAAATAAACAAGGGTCTGCACTATATTTTTTGGTACATATTTGTTTGGTATTTTTATAAAAACCAGATCAAGTGCCAGTACCGCATCAAGAATATGGCAACTGAAAAACAACATTATTTCATGCGCATCTACTAATCGTAAGTAGATATTCTGCAGTAGGCTGATTCAATGGAAAATGATTTATCGCATATCACATCAGTGAAATCAAGTTATATCTTTATCTCTATTTGCTAACCTTACAGCTGCAATAGCACGTAGGAGGAACTAGTAAGCGCTACCATAGATTGTTTAATTTATTATAATTAATTCAGTGCAAAATGGAACAAAATTCCGTCGAAGAATGGCATTGGTCATTTTCATTTTGAACTATTCCTAGATGGATAATTGACTGGGTTTGAACAGAAAAAAAAATTTAGAAAAAACTCACAATCATCAGCGAAAGTGGAAATAATAACAGTCACCATACGCATGGGTTTGGCTTGTCACACCATTAGTATAACAGATCGTATGATGTTGTAAAGTAGTACTTAAATTAAAACTTTATTTAAAAAACTATCTTTGTTATTGCGAAACGGCGCGGAAATAAGAACACGTTTAATAATTTACAAAAAACACACGTATAGAAGGAATAACATATTGAACAAAAATAATTCCTTCAGTCTCGTCTCAATTATGGGCAGACTATAAAATTAAAACCGCTGCCCAAAATTTTGTTGTCCTTGATTAGGATGATTTTGACTTTGTTGCTGATGATAATGCTGATGCATCATAGAATTCCCAGATGGATGCATATGACCTTGATTATGTTGGCCATGTGAATTTCCTTGATGCCCCTGCCCATGTCCACTGGATATATATGAATTATTACTGGTGTGCCCGCTGAGACCGTGCTGCTGGTTTCCAGGATGCCCACCGTGATGACTTTGTCCTGACTGGTCCATAGATTGCTGGTTACCCCCAGAATGATTAGGATGGCCAAGGCGCATTCGTTTACTTCCAGGTGGCCCATTACCATTTTGATCGCCTTGTAAATTTTGAGATTGTTGCTGCTGATGTTGTTGTTGTTGCTGCTGCTGATGTTGTTGCTGTTGTTGTTGCTGCTGCTGCTGTTGTTGTTGCTGCTGTTGAGGTTGGCGCTGCTGAATTTTATTTTCCTGTTTTTCCTCCTAACAGAGCAAGAAGACATAAATATTTTAAATATATGTGCATACTGAATATTAAATCATTACATCCTCATCATCGCTAACATCAAGACAAAATTAAAGGAACAATAATAATAATAATATTAATATTATGTCTTGCCTGTCTTGGTTTTGGCTTTACCTGGTCGTCATCCGTCAGAAACTCTCGTTTCGGATAAGGAATCGGACACCCGGCAAATACGTCTGACGTTGGAAGTGGCTCTTCAGTAAAATATGGGTCTTGCATTGCTATCTCAGATGTAATCCGTTTAGTAGGGTCCATCAGTAATAATTTCTGAAGCTATTTGAATAAATAAAGACTAATTAAAGCCAGTAACAAGCTAGTTACTTGTGAGTTGTTCGAATTAGTTACATAATAATATGATGATTCGTTGTTGCCACATAGATATTATTTTACTATTACCACTCACCAAATAAAACGCTTTAGACTCAGGTTTGATTTTATGGCGATCCATGTACTTAATTAAAGAACAGCTGGAATAATTAGTTCGTTTAAAATCCTTCACCAGTGTTTGGTATTCTGGCATCTTGCGAATGTCTTCCCAGTCCTTCTCTTGCGGAAAACCCATAACGTTAAAAATTCTATAACAGCCAATTCAAGCATAATGTAGACAAAATTTAATAACTTCGTATATATACTTTAAAATATTGTTCAAAATTTTCTTGTGACTGCATCTCGCTTACCGATCTAATTGATCGTGGTGATAAGGATTAGATGTTTTAATATCCTCTTGTCTACAGTGGAAAATCGGCTCTGAGGTTAGCAATTCGGCAAAAATACAGCCGATAGCCCAAATGTCTAAAACAAATGAGAACGTCCATTGATACTGACTCTATTTCAAATACGATATACATACATGTCTATCTATAAAAATCAAAAGTACCAATTGCTTTAGTATAATGCCTAGCACCGAGTAATAGCTCCGGAGCTCGATACCAAAATGTAACTACAACAGGATCCAAATCTGCTAAAGGCTTTAGTGGAGAATTAAACAGTCTCGCAAATCCCATATCCGCAATTTTTACACGCCCTCTTTCAGGTCCTTCTCCCATAACTAAAATATTTGCAGGTTTCTAAACATTTTAAATTTTACGTTTATTAGTGACGGATAACCAGTAGCATAATATCATCAGAACTGATTGCTATATAATAAATGTAAACATTCAGAAATACAACAACAGTTTTAAACCACTGAAGCAACTATGCACTACATATAGAAGGAACGCCAATTACAATTTATTTACCAAATCTCGATGCAAAACCCAGTTAGCATGAAGATAGTGGATACCATCTAAAATCTGATACAGTAGAGACTTGACCATTGCTTTTGGAACCATTACAGGTTTTTTGGAGGCTTTAGCAGCCCTATGAAATTTTATGATATGCCACAAATCGTGTTCCGCATAGTCAAATAACAACCAAACTTTTCTATCCGTATGAGACAGGAAAACTCTTTGAAGATTAATAACATTTGAGTGCTTCAACTCTCGTAGTAACTGAAAGTAAAACCCGTAAATAGAAAGCATCATCTATATATTTACAACTAACTAAAAATGTTAAGGAACTGATGATTCTTATACATACTGAATTAACTCACAGCAATTTCACGACATGCCGACATGGAAAGCCCAGTTCCTTCAATTTGTTTTAAAGCGTAATCTCGATCCTTATTGTCTCCTCTGTTATGTACAAACACGATCGGGGCTCTGAAATATTTAAAATATGGGTGAAGAAACCGAACCGATCCAGACACAAATATTGGAAGAAAGCACAAAATGAAGAATTCAAATCTATAATTTACAATATCTGTTTAATTTTTTTTGTGGTAACTTACCCTTCTTTCCTCCGAGCTTTATACACATGACCATAAGTTCCCCTTCCAACTTTGCAGCCTTCATAGTCAAACCAATCTTCTACTTTGACCCTCTCTATAGCTGTTTTCATTTTAAATTCGTAATCCATCTTGCAAAGATACCGATACCGATGATACAAATCGACTGATCAACAATTATTCACATCAAAATAATGCGCCAATACCTATACAAATTCCAGTTATTAGACAATTATTTTCGTACAATCCAGAAGCTGCACCAAATGCTTGTAATGTTAAACTATGTTGTATGCAAGCTGCATGTATAATATTGAACTGATAAAGAATATCATACGTATATATATACACGTATTAAATATTAGGTAATTCCCAATAACTTTTGCACAGCTGACAATATAGTTGCGAACTGTATACTTAAGTATTTCGCATATTTAAGATGCACGTAGTATACACCATATTATACAAATTTGAAATTGGGAAAAATATGCGTATCGTTAATCATTTGCATAGAGTTAATGATTAATGCCAACAGCCAGCACTAATTTTATTAGGGCAATCTAACCAAAACATATTTACTTAATGGTTATTTAAAATTGAGCAATTTAATTGTAAACTGCATAATAATAATACTTCATAAGCGTCCTGAGGTGGAAATCACCTCGTCTCGTCCGTCGTCCTGGAACACTTAAAGTCGGTGTCACTGCCAACATCCAACTGTCAGGTATTTTTCTGGTATCTGATTTCAGTTCAAGATTAATTGTAATGAATGCTTTGAAAGGTTAATCTAAATGTTCGCATGGCTTGCTCTTCAAGTTGCATCACACGAATATGAAATTAAGGACACCATGAAACTTGTGTTTACTTTATTACTAATTACTTTACTACTTTATTACACCATTTTAATGATTTTTTATGGGTGTTGTGTTTTGTGTTGCTGGGCAGAGTGCAATAAAATTGTATGAACCGCCGGGCAGCAAGCAGCAACTGTTGTCTGTTGCATTGCACGTTTCTCTAAGCGTCGACTGTCGATTGAATGAAAATGAAATTGAAAGTGATAAGCGAAAGCTGAAAGGGAAAGAAAAGGAAAAGAGAAAGAATTTGAAAGTGCATAGCATTGCATTTTATCCATTTTGTGTTGCGTATTTGAGTATACTGTGCCTTTTATATTCATACTTTGTTATACTGATACACAAAAACACACTAGACAGTAAATTAGGACTACTATAGTAGGGTTTGCCCTAATGGTGATCAGTAGGCGCTGTTAAAATACTAACGATAAGTACTGCCTTTAAATATGTGGTACTGACGAGGGAACGTTCAGAAGTGATCACGCCGAATCGGCTCCATATATTTTTTTTTGAAAAGACCATGTGAAAAAAACTAGATTTGCTTAAGAACATGATACCCATGGGCATTTTGACTCGCTAAGTGGGATTTTTGAAAGTATAAATTAGCTAATAGTAACTAAACCGGCGCCATATTTAGTTGAACAGAAAATAAATTTTTAATTCTTTAGTACCCTGTAGCTTCTACAATTTTTGTCCGATTTATTAAAAAAGTGTAGTTTTGTATTTCCCAAAACATTATCTACAAAGTTATTTCTGGGTTTTTGAAAATTTAAAAAAAAAATTTTTTTTCAAAAAATGAGGTGTTTTTCTTGGTCTCCTTGTAAATTCGTATTACCCAGGACCGAAACAAATACCTCATTTTTTTTAAAAAAATAAAGTTTTTGAATTTTCAAAATCCCAGAAATAACTTTGTAGATAATGTTTTGGGAAATACAAAACTACACTTGTTTAATAAATCGGAAGAAAATTGTAAGAGCTACAGGGTGCTAAAGAATTGAAAATTCATTTTCTGGTCAACTAAATATGGCGCCCGTTTAGTTACCATTAGCAAATTTATACTTTAAAAAATCCCACTTAGCGAGTCAAAATGCCCATTGGCATCATGTTCTTAAGCAAATCTAGTTTTTTTCACATGGTCTTTTCAAAAAAAATTATATGGAGCCGATTCGGCGTGATCACTTCTGAACGTTCCCTCGTGAGTATATTATGCAGTTGAGGTTATAAGCTATGTCAATATCAGCAACACATATTTTTAAAGGCAGTAGCATTTGAACAGCGGCTACTATTCACCATGAGGGAACCGATCACCATTAGGGCAAACCCTACTATCGTGTTTTAGTTTATGCAGAACTTAATAATGCAGATCTGTTTGTTTGCATACAGCAGATAAAAAGACAATTTTATTTTTCACAAAATGAAATGAGCTGGCCCTCCAGCAAGAAGGACACACAGGAAAAATGACCCATTTCCAATTTAGGCTCGAATCAAATTGAGCTATATGTCATAAAAACGAAATGATAAAAATGCGTAAAATGTTAATAAGGAGTTTTAAAAAGTGTAAAATGTTCTATTTACATATTTTTGAAAAGTGTAAAATGTTCTATTTACATGTTTTTTAAAAGTGCAAAATTTTCTATTTACATGTTTTTTAAAAGTGCAAAATGTTCTATTTACATGTTTTTTAAAAGTGCAAAATGTTCTATTTACATGTTTTTTAAAAGTGCAAAATTTTCTATTTACATGTTTTTTAAAAGTGCAAAATGTTCTATTTACATGTTTTTTAAAAGTGCAAAATTTTCTATTTACATGTTTTTTAAAAGTGCAAAATTTTCTATTTACATGTTTTTTAAAAGTGCAAAATTTTCTATTTACATGTTTTTTAAAAGTGCAAAATGTTCTATTTACATGTTTTCAAAAACTACATAATGTTCTATTTACTTGTTTTTAGTACCAATTGTTCTATTTATATAAGTTTGACAAATACAAAATTTTCTATCCACATGGTTTCAAAAGGTGCAAAATTTCCTATTTATAATAATAATAATAATAATAATAATAATATCCCGGGTAGAATTCAATGGATTTAAGACTAAAGACTTTTGTTTTCCCGGTTGTCACTACAGTAAAAACTGTTATCACCTTATCACTCTGAATAGTTTGAATCAGACGGAAGTTTTCCGAAATTCCATCCCTTAAATTCGTCAAGTTTATTCTTAAAACATTAAAACAAACTTCATTTACATGCTTCCAGAATCGTGATGTTATACCTTTTTGTAGTTAGTGCATTTTTTAAAAATTTTTAGCTAATAAGGATATGAGTCATTTTGATTCTTTACTGACGTTATGCTAAAAGTACAAAACTTAAATGGTTTGAAAAAGTGTAAAATGTTCTATTTACATGTTTTTGAAAAGTACAAAACTTAAATGTTTTTTAAATGTGTAAAATGTTCTATTTAGATATTTTTGAAAAGTGCGAAATGGTCTATTTAAATGCCTTCAAGACATATTTCAATATTTTTGTAGATGGTACATAATGTTTTTAGCTAAAAGTGGAAATAGGTCATTTTGGTTCTTCAGCCAATATTATAGGTAAACTAAAAGTTTGCAGCTATAATAGTAATTATAATATTATTACGTTGCCTTTATTGCAATATTACAGACTATATGCTATAGCACTAATCGTAATCTTGTAAAAGACACTAACAAAGTGCAGTGCCAAGTGCCAAACAGCGCAACACGCAATGGAAATTATTTGAAATTTCGATTCCTAATGTGTTACGCCAGGCATATATGTAAAAAAAAGTTGCATAGTTGCATCAAGTTTTGCATTTTCAAAAATATTACATAAGTATCAGTAAGTAGTTTTGATTTTCTCAATCACTCCACTGCACATATCCATTCTTGCATTTTCTGATTTAAATACAGTGGCAGATTTCAGATATTAATTTTCATAGGGTTAAGTAAGGTTTAGATTTTTTACAGTTTCATGTATAAATTGTTACTGTTTTTGCTGCAGGAGTACTCAATTCATATGATCTAAACAAACGACATAGAATTTAGCAAAATCATTCACCATCTAGACCTACTTAACTACTTACAAATAATGCTTAATGATCCATTCATTCGCAGGGTATAATTTTATTTAAATACCTCGTGTAGATAAAGTGTTGATTATTAGAATGATTGATTGAAATCAGAATATGGAATTTGAATATAATTTTTTGTAAATAAATCTCAAGTGTGAGTAACCATTCAATTAATTCTAGTTCAGTAACCATTTAAGGAACCCAACAATTCAACTTGTATCAATTTAATTCTTTAGGAGTCTAATATTTCATTTTGAAAACGCTTGCATTCTCGAGTAGAAGAACTCTTATCTTCCCTTGACTCCAGTAGAATTTCATCATTTTAATTTTTCATACATTTTACAAATCAGTTATTTTGAATACTAAATAATGAAGATCTGCGAAATCACCTTTATCCTCGCATTGATTGTGGTAGTCTACTACGCAGCAGCTGGGGGTAAGTTCCGCTGAGAATTTAGACGATATTTATTTTAAATTCCTGCATTTTATTATGCTGGTCACAAATCTCATCATTTTACAAAGCATAATAGTATTTTAATTCGGTCATTATTTATTTGTCCCCACTACCGTTCGCTTTATTTATATACATATTTTACAATGCAAATTATATGAAATTCTCTTGTAGTATTTAATTCCCCTTCCCCCGGCGTATAGAGCTGAGTTCCATCCACCATTTTTATAGAATTTTGATTGAATATTTTCGTAATTTTTAAAAAGTGGTCAGAATCCGTTAATAAAATTTGTGGGTTGGGTTTTTGAGGAGTAAAAACGTTAGATAAAACTATACTTATACAAAACCGTATGTGCAGTGGATGTCAATGCAATTCTTGTAATATACTTTAGGTACTTAGCTTCAGCTCACAGCTCCGCACCAGTATTTCTATTGATCACATAGGCTACTTATTCTGGTTGACCAGAATTTGAATGATATTTGAATGTTCAATATTGTCTACAACTTTAATCACATTGTCGTATATTAAATTTTGCAGATAGCATCAAATGCTTTGACTGTATAAAAGTAGATTGGGGTTCAAGTAATTTTACTGATAATACGTGTGAACCAGCTGCAGAAGAAGAATGTGAGGGGAGCTGTAAAATAGCCATAGACTACCAAATGAGCGTTGATCGAATTGTTCGCAGATGCTCTGAATTTAAAGAAAAAGACGGTTGCACCCATGACAAGGAAGCCAATGAGACTGTCTGCTTCTGCAACACCAACCTTTGTAACACGGAGTCTGTCCTACCTAAAAACTGATGATGAACTGCTTCTTTCTTCCCCATGAACGAAACTAATGTATCGATTTTTCCAAATATAATTTAATATGTATGTATGATATCGCTCCACATTCAATCATTCAAAACCCCAAAAAAAGCCTCATTAAGAAAGTGTGAATTAAATACATTGATCAAATTGTTTATTTAATAATAATGTGTCTTTAAACTAATTATTAAAATCAGTAGCATAAAGTTGTGCATAAATTAGGGATTTCTGAATACTTGTGAAACGAATAAAATATATGGTTAATTCCAAGTCCAAGTGCATAATAGTGTGCATAGTAAAAGAAAAGAGAATCCACGAACTCTCGCTACAATACAAGTAAAATACGATTTTTGAAAGATTATTACTATTTACAGATAAATTAAAATAAACTTTTTTCTAAAGAGGCAATTTGCATATGTGCGCATTGTATTCTTCCTGCCTTAGTTTTTAAAGCCCTGGATGCTGAATCCAACTTGGGTATTTGCTTGAATGGCTTCGACTTGATGAACCTTCACCTCGGGACGACATCCAATTCGTACTGACTTGATGGGGCTACCTTTGTAATTCGTAATGTTTCCAATCGTCTGAAGGAATGCGGGAGTGAAATTTGTAGATTTGGGCGGTTTTACACAGACAGAAGTACCTTTGAAACCCGCCATTGAGTACACTGTCCAGTCACGACGCCCGTTGATGATTAAAGACGTCACTTTCCTTAAATTTTCCACATTTCGAACTTCTGTCTTTATGCGCTGGAATGCTCCTTGAAAAAAACTTCCCGCATACAGAGTAAGGTAGTCGTCATCAAAGTTGGTTTCGTTCCCGACAAGGCGTAGTGAAGAAATTTTCCGTTTAATATTTCCGAAATTGACACATTCTTTGTGTCTCTGGAAGACGTGTACTCGACCAATCCAGTCCCCTTCCCACCATTATACTGACCATTCTCAAAGAAAGTCCATCTGAAAGTAAAATTAGGTGTAAAATATATATTTACGTTTAGGTTCACAGTTATGAGTTGGTATACGCTTATTAGAAAGATATTTAGGTAAATTTACCACGTCGCTTCTAATTTGTAATTTATCTCATGCTGTTACTCCGACAGCTACATTACAGTCGGTTAACAGTATTCAACTAGAACTTCGGTTAAAGATTTACTCAAACGTTTTCTATATTAAGTTTACGAAAATTGCGGTTGGACCAACCAACTATGGTAATCCTGTTAAGGGCTTTTTTATTCATTGAAAAACAGTTTAAAAAAGTCGGATTCAAACCTGCATCAGGCTCTTAATATGTCACTTTGTCTTTAACCGCATGACTGAGATAACACATTGAATTTACGCTGCTGCATAAACCTTACTGATTTGACCACTATCCAAATTTTCAAAATTTACCTAACCCCATCAAAGTAAACACCTAAAGCCTGTTAGCGCATTCTTACAAAATTTTAGTTTAAATATTTCCTAAGCGTGAACACACATCTTCATTAAAAGAAAGTTTATAAAAAAATATATGAAGACTTACACTCCCGTCACCATTACTGATTTTGATTTGTCATTAAATTTTTTGGGAGTTAAATCAGACAGGCTTGTCGAAGTAGTGAGGCTTTGACCGCTGCAATTGACGTCGCTGTACAGTGTAGCCAGTGGGGCATGGGGCGGTTGAGACTTTCAGAGCCCACGAGTCATTCGGAGCTGTAAAACTCCACACGAGAGCAACAATAGCTGCAAAGCTAAGTTTGTGTCGAAAGTTAAATACCGTGAACATAGTTAGTAATGTCAAGCTGGGGTGATACTTGTAAATAAAGTTATTAGTCAAGGTGTTTCTACAAACTTTTTTTCTCCTCTGAAATTGTATCTTGAGGGTGTGAAAAAAAAAGGCGACTGGCAAATTCAATCTGATCAGTGTAGAATGTAGCCTACACGTATTTATATACCCGTCCATATTTGTTTGTAATGGTAGAATCGCTCGATTCTTTAATCTCGTGCCTCGTCAAAATTTTGGAAAGCAGGAACTGGGTCAGACCAGTTTTTAATACTTTTATTTTTTATATCTTTCACAGCCCTGCTCCAGTTCACTCTTGTTGGAAGCAATTATGTTTAATATGACAATTTTAAATTCTTTTGTATCACAGGGCTATTGTACACAGCACAGCTGCTAAATAACACGTAGTGCTAGTACATAATTTAATTGTTCAAAGTCACTTTCCTACATTTGTAGTAGCCACAGCCACGTAATCCGTACTGTTTCCGGATTGAACATACCAGATTATTTTCCATAACTAAATTACCACGGGAACTACTAAACTATCAACTATAGGGAGGTTAACATTGCCGTATCTGGATCTGAAGGTAAAATACTGCTGAGACTTTAATCCGACTTTCAAAATGTGGTGTACTATTTAAAATAAGTATACAATAATAAACTGCAATTTTTTAAGAGCACCTCTAAATATTTGTGCCTGCTGTCGTTTCATTGCATTGTGGATTGAAGCTTTACTGGCCGATTTTTTATGTACTGGTTTTTTTCACTTGCTCAAATTTTTATTCCTCTAAATTTTACGACACTAAAAATTATATATTTCATACATTTTGCTTCATCTGTTTTTTGAAGTGTTGAATAAATAATTCTATTTCCTTGTTTTATTTATCTCGCTATTATATTTCATTGACATCTGGTTTAGCATTAATGAAATGTGTCTGATACTTCCATCCACTGAGAGTGCCACTGACAAGCGTTTAAACTTTCGCGCTCTCCTACAAAATAGCTTCTTTTTGGACATGTTACCCCTTTTTCAGTGGGTAAATTTTTTACATACACGTTTACACGTAAACACGTTCAAATTATTCAACCTCTCTCATTAGATATCTTCTGTGAAGAACCAAAATAGGAATATCAAAACAAAATGAAATTGTTCCGCTCTATTCCTATTCCACACTTATGAAAGTAAAATAAAAAGATTCTGAAATCTGATTTTTATTGCTTTATTTGCGGAGATTTAGCACAGAACCCCAATTTCATGGATTCGGACCGCATGGGAAAATGGAAATGAGCTAATTCTAATACGCAGTTCGTGAAAGCCCTTGCATGTAATACCACATGGCTTGTACCCCGATATGACCATGACCGTTTATAATTTCTTTCTCCAAGCCTTTTTTACTGTTTCAATTACCTTCTCTGGGAAAGAGGCTTTGCCCATTGCCCAATACGCTACTCATTATTATTATTATTATTATTTGGGTTGCAAGGGATAGCCTATATAGTCATACGTGTTCCGAACGCCGAATGATGTCAAATTTAGCTCACGCTGCTTATGACTGGTGAGGGGAACATAGAAGAATATGGCTATATATGCAAAAAACCCATCGTAATAATACTTTAATAAGTTTATACAATAGCATGAGGATATGTACATAAATAAGTAAATACAACTATAAAAATTTGATAATTCAGTTGAGAAATATTACAATAAAAAATTCAAACTGTCATGTCAGACCAACTAAACGGAAGATAAAATGTACCTATGTGAATTAAGATTCAACTTCTTATTCCTCTATTTTTATTTTTATCGAACTGTCTGTACCCTAAACTAAACCGCACTGTTAGTCCCACGATCGAACTTCTTATTCCCAAAAATATGCCATATGCCAAAACCTGGTTTCTTTTCGAAAACTTAAGGAGTGTAAAATTAAGGCTGGAACTTTAACTTATCCAAATTTCGGTGATTTTGTCCGGGCGCGGCGGAGTAAAGTGATAACGAAACCCTTAAGTCATAAGTCCAAGTGCAATCGATGTAAAAGTTAAGTTGCCATGATTTAAATTAATT
Source organism: Dicyrtomina minuta (assembly GCA_949802685.1). Lineage (NCBI taxonomy): Eukaryota > Metazoa > Arthropoda > Collembola > Symphypleona > Dicyrtomidae > Dicyrtomina > Dicyrtomina minuta. Next base: position 66,718,552 of record OX461812.1, read on the forward strand.
CATTACAAAATAGTCATTATTATTATTGAATTAAAACTTTATTCTCGAATTGCTTAATAAATGAATACAATTTTTTTTTCTGGATCAAATACGAGAATATCAAACATGTCTATTAAAAATGTTAATGTTAATTGCTAATATCCTTCTGGGCTTTTATAATAAATTACAAATCTGAAATGAAATCCGTAGAAATTGTAGGGTAGGAAATAGGAAACATCCAGGTGATGATTAGTTAAAATTAAATTAAATGTCTCATTTCTCTTTCTCGTATGTATTTCACCACATTAATTAAGGGGGTACGAGTTGGAGTTGAACATGCTATAGATTCGCCACTACTAAGCGTAAGTTATAGTTAAGTATGCGTGATCAGGAAATAGAAATTCAATACATTCACATTAGCATTACTGCATCAAGCAAAAATAAGCTCTGAATTGCATTACAATGTTTTCCTCTTTGCTTGCAGCAATCCGTAGCCGAAAATTAAAAATCTAAATTCAAAGGGAATGTAACTTTGGTATGTGCAAACATTGCAAGCGAAAAAGAATCAGTAGCACAAATTTATCAAGTATGGAATCTGACACATCTGTAGCACAATCAGCGATTGCTCATATCAAGCATATTTCCGACTTGGTGTCTGTGTTTAAATTTGCGGGTGATAAGCTTGTCGTGATTGATTTTTATGCTCCATGGTGTGGACCATGTCAGAAAATTGCTCCAATACTTGAGAATTGGGTTGATGAGTACCCCGATGTTCTATTTGTGAAAGTCAACGTGGATAAATGTGACCCAGAATTAATTGAACAGTATCGGGTGTCAAGCATTCCAACATTTCTTTTCCTGAAGAAGGCAAAAGTTGTCAACGAATTTTCTGGAGGTCGATTCCCTGAACTAAAGCAAATCATTGAGTCTTATCGGGGGACCGAGTACCTAAAATCCCCTTCTATAGGTGGAACTCTGTTACGTGAAGGAATTATACCAGAAAAACTTGAAAAACCCAGAGACAGTACAGTAACTAATAAAAAAGATGAGGGAAGCAGAATTTTTAACACTAAGATTAAGAAACGATAAAAATCACTCAATCCCAATCTTCCACGAATTTTGAGCACTCAATAAAAAATTCAGTCGCAAAATCCAAACAGAAATATGATCCCTTTTGTGGCACTACAATAATAGCGATGATTAATTTTAAAAGCAACAATGATGGAATCATCTTTATTTCAATTTTTAACCCCATAGCATATCTGTGTACCACAGGAACAAAATAAATAGAAATGGTTTCACTTCCTTCAAATAACAATTACACCCACAAGGAATAACACTGATCACGGCTAAATTCATAGCAAGAGTAAATAATAGTTATAATAACATGCACATTTAATAATTACAATAATTCATACTAGGTTCAATTGTATGTCAATCGTCTCAATTCTCACAAAAATTTATGTTACCTCAAAGTCTACAAAACTACAAGTACAAGTATGACTGAATATGACTGTAAGAAGTGCACTTTCAAACAAAAAAGAAAAGGTTAATTAACATGAAACATAATGGAAACTTGTCAACATCGGACCACGGTAATTTGTTATAAAGTCTAAATTTTTACTTATTGCATAGTTTTAATGGTTTGGTTGATTTTTTCGGCAATCTCGTCCCGTTTACGTGAAAATTGGCTATCTTGTTCCATGAATTGTGGGCGAGACATTTTTCCATTCACTAATTTTTCAACTGACTGCCCATACTGAATGTAGACCTCCCAGAAACCGCGATCAAGGCGCTGGAGTTCAGTAATACTGTAATACCATCAGAACAAAAATGAGTCTTAAATTCATAATAAAAACATGCAGTGTGCTGCTAGCATTTAACAGTTGTCTTAGTATTATTGCCCCGCCCGTTATCCTTAGGGCTATGTACATAATACCATTTACTAGTTCGTGGAGTGAAAATGTTGTTAAACTTAATTATTATTACCTTTCTGCAAGTTCAGGTGACTCTGAGCGAGTTTTGACAATAATTTCATTGATGGCTGTCGTTTCAACCTTATGATCATGAGTCAAGTTCTTCAGAGCTATCTGATAAGCCGCTGCATCCTTGCTAGCCTTTAACTTAGTAATCTGAGAATCAAAAGTATCGTAAATGCCTACACGTTTGGCATTCCGACGCAAAACAGTCTCAACAACAGCAGAATTTCCTGTCGTTGATTTTGCTGCTTTTGACGAAGAAATAGAGAAATCAAGTCGAACGTAGATAAGTACGGTAACGAAGAGGACAAGAAATGCGACAATGACTACCAAAGGCTCTCGCAGCATGTAAATCTACAAATAAGAAAATATGCACAATATAAGCATGGTTTTACATTTAATTTAAAATTCAGCGTTCACTGACACCAGCCCACGTTATTGAGAAAATTTGATATGAATCCTGCAATTTACCCTAGGGAAATTATACTCCAAAGTAAAATCTTGAATGTGGTTTTCCACCAAATTGTTCTTGGTTAAAGAAATAACAGGCCTTCCACTTATGTCCAGGTAAGTAAAATGTAAGGTTCTTGGCAACTGTTTCACTTCGTAAGGAGTTTTCAATTTTAAGTCGCTTGCGCCTTCGGGTAGAATAATTTTGACAGTCATTTCATCGACAACCAAAGTGTCAAATACGTGATCCAAAAGTCTCATCTGGAGAACATAGTGACTTCCTTCAGTGTATAGATACTCGTAGGAAGGTAAATTGTAGCCAATGACATATCGAGTTTTCCATCCACCAAATAATGGAAATCGTGGCCGAAGTGTTAACTCCACTGAGTCATGCTTAACATACATATTTGATGTAGAAATATTTCCAATGTCATCTCTGTAATAAACGTCGCGGGCTGCAGCAGGCAGAATAGTTTTAAAGGCCTTGATGGACGAAATGCCAGAGTTCTGTTCTCGTTGGTAGTCAAATCGAGAGAATGATCCCTATGATATAAAAAAAATACATAAATTTATATTTCAGAAATCGCCTCAACATTCCGCCAATCATCTAGACTTAACTTAAATCGTAAATACCTTAAGTTTAGCACCGGTGTGTGAGATCTCGATCCGCTCTTCAACCGCAATATTTCCCCAGTGAGATACTTCGACAGTTCGCTCCAACTTAGAAACTGTTAAAAAGGGGCTGTTATTCTCGTAGTGCACAGTCAACTCGCTGATGGAAAATGGAGCAATATTTTCATAAGGTCCAAATGACAAGCCATTGTCGGATTGCGAAGAAGGTTTCAACTTCGTGAACGACTCAACATTTTTAGATGATAAAGTCACTTTGGTTGTTTGCTTTGTAACTTTGTAAGGGGAATAGATGTAATGATTTCCAACATACTTGACCAACTGCTTATCTTTTTGCGTAATTTCTGATGGAAAGGCAGTGAGGTAATGGGTATACACAGCTTCAACCTCAATATCTGCCGGTTTACCCTTGGTCAAGGGGGATCCAGCTGGAAGCTCGATTTTATAAGTACGGGCATCAGGTTGACTAGCCAAATTGACAATTGTTGTTCTCAAGCCTTTGGACTCCTTGCCCAAAGTTGCACCCAAATATGATACGTGGTTTTTCAACTGAGGCTCGACGGTGAATAAAAAGTACTTGCCACCTGAGGTACCCGTATTCTCAATCCTTAACTTCTGGGTAATTTGAACGAGCTGAGAGGAAATGTCAATAGTCCTTTCAGCATTTTGTATCACCAGGGATTCAACTTCAACTTGCTGAGAAATAGTAGATCCAAGAAGGCAGCAGAAGAGCAAGCCTAATGTGATGGGTGCCACACGCGACATAGTGAGTAATCTAGTAAATTGTAAAACAGAATCGGAAACCAAGTTTAGTTGCTGTGTTGACTTACAAAAATGACATTTCAAAAATGCAAGAGAAAATACATATATCAGCCGGCAAGCGCTGAGGATGACGACTAACTGGCAACATTAATGCAAACTTTCATTTGTCAAAGTCAAAAGTACTATGTAGTACTAGATTAAATCTGAATGACAAACATCAAAAAGCCGGGGCCTGGAATTGGGAATTGGGAACGCGTGGTCATGGTCATAGCATAGTATGTTCAATGCTGTATCCCCAATATTAAATATAGACGTACTCCGTGTACGAACGAGATGACGTAGCCGGCCCGGACGGACTTTTCGTCAAGAAGTCAGTCGCCGACGACCGACGTTTGAGGACTGACTTTTACCCTTTTCGGTGTCGGTTTTTTTATCTATAAATTTTCTCGGACTATTTAGAATAAAACTGGAACCTACCTTTGTACCAGCAGAGAGTTGGAATTTTGAAGTTGAGCACTACACACAAACAACGAATAGTGTTTTCATAAAAAAATTATGAAAACAGATTTGAAGCTGGACAAATAAAGTGTGGAGGCGATACTAGATGATGAGGATGCTGAGGCCGTAATACCACTGTACTGTGTGGAATATAGACAGGAAAGTGTATGAATCCACGGATGAAGTGACGGGTGGATGGCAACGAGCCGGCCAACAAGCGAACGCCGAGTGGGAAATCGTGGAATTAATGGGCGTGTTTAAAGACGACATGCGAGTTGGCTACTTTTCTGGGGGCCGGACATAAATGACGCCATCCGTTGTAGTGGGTGGGTCCTAAAAAGTACCCCATTCAACGCAATCTTAAAAGCGTCACCTATAGGGGTGGGTGGGTCCCAAAACTTGATGATGATGGGTGGCGTTATTTGTGTCCGGCCCCTAGGTAGCCTGCCCTCAAGTTGACACTCGAGCTGGAAGTACGGAGAGCGAGGCTAAAACCTGCGACGCAGTTTCAAACCCCGAGTAGTGAATGCGCACTCCGTTGAGTGCAGTGAGTGGAGACTTGAGGATGATCTTCTTTCTCATCTCTTCCCTTTTATTCTTCTCGTCAGTAGTTCGCAGTGAGGTGTTTGTTTGCGAAGAGCACTGCTCATCCTCCAGGTTATTTCCCCGTAAAAAATAGCTAAAGCTCCTCGTGCTTTAATAATATCGTAGACATTAAGTCATTAGTTTTTCGTACTTGGCTTCTGTGCTGCTTGGCTCAGTAGTCAGTCAGTCAATGTTCAGCTTGTTGGTGGTTTCCTACGTAAAGGGGGACGTCTGAATGGTCTGAATCTGAAAATACCTACCTATTTTGAGAATTCGAATCTGATTTACTGCCTTCTGTTTCTGTTCTGTTCTGGTATCAACTCGCCTCTTCCCCAATCTACATCTACAACTTCAATAAACAGACATAATTATCGTTTCGACTTTGGCAAACGTAACTCATCACCTTTCTTTGTTCTTCACCCTTTTACATAACTTTGAATTAAGCTATTTAAGTTTTTTTCAGTTATCAGTTGTCAGTTATGGCCAAATTGGCTTTCTTTATACCAGGACTTAGCTGGTCGTTTTTAAATGATATTCAATATTTGTAGTCGAATGTGGCAATGTAGACATGACATTACGCCTTTTACTTAACTACTTTTTTCCCCAATTGTAACATCATCTCCACCATCAAGAAACTCAAGGGGTTGATAGTAGTCAGTAGTTGCTTATTGTCGATTGTCTCTTTAGAATTGCACGTAGTAGTTTGATGGTAATTGCTTTTTGTTTACAGAATAAATAACGTGTTCTTACTTTCTTAACTAAAATTAATGAATATATATTGTCTTTTATAGTTATGGATGCACTACGCGACAATGAAGAATATCTTGACGACGAGTCGGATTCCGATGACGCTGACTTTGTTCCTGGAGAAGGTAAGAGTTCGTCCTTCTCATCTTCCGTTTTAAAACTATAGTTTAGAGCATTGCTAATAGCTCCATGTTAACCAGGCGTGCGAGACAATTTATTTGAAAAATATTAAAGTAGTTATGACAACGGCTTGCAATAAATGCTAGGAGAGACACTGACACCAGTAGGGACACTATAGGGATAAGAGAACGCTTTGAAAATTATTTCCATCATTCATGGCAGTTCGTGTACGGAGCTCTGAAAATGTCTGCGGTTGACCGAAGCTTGAAGGGGTCGTACGTGTCAAAAGTATATACAATCAAATATGAAACACCTAGTATGGACTACGATACGATGGTATTTGAGCCGGCTGGTAGGAAATTAATGACATTTGGCAACTGGAACTAAGAATATGCATTAATATTAGAGGAGTTTTCTGATATTTACTATTTACATCGTATGATTTTTACCACATGATCTAGTGGTGCATAATTAGTGAACTTTTACATATTGTTGTAATGAGGTATTATTTTTCCCTGGAAGAATCCTAAAGAATGTGAGACAAAGCCACTTGTTAAAACCCGGTTTTCACAAACTTTGAAGGTTGTATCACTCGAAATTATTGCCAAAACTGCACCCTTTGAACTTGCCCAGCTATTTTTACAAGAGGTATATGAACTTATTTGTTCCTACCTATCTACATAATTTACTCGAGTTTTGAATTACTCCACGAAATACCACATAAGATACATCATTTTGAAGCTCTTTTGTATAATATTTATATTTAAAATCTGTAAGTTAAAGTTACGCTGAAATAAATTAAAATTAAATCATTTTATTAAATCAATTGCAATTGTGTCGATACATTAAACATTTTTGTAATTCCATGCAAAATCTGATCAATAATATTAAATTACTGTTTAAGTTTTTCATCACGGGATTTGCTATTTTGAGCCGTCGCCAAGATGCAGAGCACATGCCAAAGATATTTAAATTCAGAACTCAGCAAATACTATTTAGATTGTAATGAGTAAGACATAAGAATAGAAAGTTGGAAGCGGTAGTGATAACTTTTTGCACTAGTAGACGGCAGTCACTAGTACAAGAAACCTACTTGTTGCTGTTTTAATTATCAATTAATTAGTGATTGATTATTTTTTGTGATTACAGCTCCTGATTCAGATGTAAGTGAAGATGACGTTGGTGAGAAGGCAAATGATAAACCTAAGGCAGCCAGCAAAGGAAAAAGGAAGAATAATAAGAAAACTAAAGGAAAAAAATTAAAAAGAAATAATGATAGCGATGATGATGACCTAGATGATGAAGATTTTTCAGTCAATCTGAACTCAAAAAATGTCGAAGAGGAAGAAAAGACTAAAGAAATTGATGAAGAGGCGGAGAAGAAAAGGACTGACCGTCTATGGAGTGGTACGTATATATGCATACGGCACAAGGTAAATGGACTATAATCACCTGCATACATAAGGGGATTCTGGCCTATATACCTTGGTAGCTTTGTTTTATGCTCTCATACCTTTTATGAATTATCTCTAATCCCTATAGTAATGAAGGTCCGGCATTTTAAGGGCAATAATTGTTCTTGGTTTATCTGTCCTTTATTCTTCTCGATGCATTCACTCAATGTAAGTTGAAGTCGGCAGCATTGAGTCATCTGGATCGCACCGAGAGGAAATAAAATCAATAAGAACGTTCCACTGGTTCCAGATTGCGCTGTTATCTGTTTCTATTTTTTGGCTCAGGCTCAGACTACCTGTTGAGAACTGCTGTGCATTTACTTTGCCATAAGCCATAAAGCCTATTTTACAGAAATACAAATCTAAGTGTCCAGTATTCTTCAGAATCGTCTAGTCAAACAAAGCCTTAAAGTATTGGTTTTTTAAAAAATTATTGTTCATTACTATGGGAAAGCAGTCACACATTGTGTCCATTTACATATTTACAATATGCAGTAAGTATTGGGGTAGCTAAAACTGCAGAAATCTTATTTTTCGGTGTAACTTCTAGTTAGTGCAGTCACATACATATAGTCGATTGATTGAGCTTTAACTTTGTTACTCCCCTAATACTATGTGACTGTTGCTTCTTCTCCAAGTTTTTATGTCAGTTTTTGTAGCAAGTATTACAAAATTTACAAGGGATTAGAGATATAACTACCTTTGGACTACGTGAGGAGTGATTTTCGTTTATATCCTCGATTTAACTAAGTAAGAGCCATTTCAGTGAATTAGGCTACTCTTACGATTTATTTTTGGGCATCACCCAACCTATTGAAGACCACGAATAATCATACTCACATTCAGTTGCTGAATATTAGGTTTCCAATTTCCTCCCAATAGGGTTAAAAAGGAGGGAAAGGTGGTAAAAAGTGGATTTGGAGGTTGTATTTTCCACAAATATGAACCGATTCGGACAAAAAAATTTTTAAAGGGAGACCAACAAAAATACCAGGTTTTTTTTAAATTCTGAAAACTGGTGCCAAAAATAATTTTCAACCTTTTGAATTTATTTTTAGCGCCAGTTTGCAAAATTTTTTAAATTAAAAAATAAACTGGTACCCTTCTAAAAAGTTTTTGTTTTTGGAGAAATTACAGATGGCGGAACTTATCCCCAAAAACCTAATAGTCAGCGCCTGTGTACGATTATTCGTTGCTTTCAATAACCGACATTATAAATTTAACATTTTTTCCATCACCAAAGTCGAAATCGGTTACTGAGATTCAAGCTCTATAGCTACTACATTTTTCATGTGATTGGTACAAAATCTATACATGTGAGCATTTTGAAATTAAAAGTTCGAAATTTTAATTTTTTCGGAAGTCTTACTTTCAAGGCTTTTTCACATTTCAAATCTAATTTTGGGAAATAACTTCGAATTTTGAAAAATCTTAAAGGTTTAATCTAAAGGATGAGAACAGATTGTATTGAAATCGCAGAATAGTGCGGAATTAAATATTACTACTGTATTTTTTATAATTTTAGATTTTTTGTCTGGTGTGGAAGAGCTAACTAAAAAGAAAACCTCTGATTCTAGTAGCCAAGAAATTACTACGAAGAAAGTTTACGATTTTGCAGGCGAAAAAGTAGTAGTTGAAGAAAAAGTCAGTGCACCTATTTCTAATGGATCGTGTTCCAAGGAAAGTTCCAATTCATCTTCCATCTCCAGTAGTATTTCTCCAGAAGAATCTGAAGTTGCAGTTGCAAATCCAGCATCAGATGATAAATCGTCCTCAGCAGCAGGATCTGCTTCTGCAGTATTTCCAGTTCGGAAAGGGAGAATAAGTTTTCTTAGTGGCAGCCCAGCACAGATTGGCTTACTTACAAAACCTGGAGCTAAAAAGGCAGGAGGTCTATCTGCAGTTTTAAGTGCTATACAATCCAACAAGAAGCAGAAGATGGGAACACTAGAAAAATCTAGATTAGATTGGCAAGCTTTTAAGAAAGACGAAGGAATTGATGAAGAACTTAAAACACATGTCAAAAGCAAAGACGGGTAACATATAATAATAATTTTAACATCAGTAGCATTTTCCTAACCTAGTCTAACAATTGTGAGTAAGCATTAATTTGTAAATTTTAATTTTTTAATCTTCTGTTTTTAATTTTCCACAGTTATGTAGATCGACAGGAGTTCTTGCACAGGGCCGATGTGCGCCAATTTGAAATTGAGAAGAACCTTCGGACCAGACAACGTAGAAATCCTTAATGCGTATACGTTTGTTTAATTTCGTTGCGTTACAGTGTAATCGTTTGATACTCGTTGCGAACGTTCAATCTAGTTCGAAAGACTTCGTACTGCCTTGATCCAAAATGATAGCAATTTCTTGCGTTATAAGTTGTATGAGGTGCATTTTCGTAAAGGACTTTACTTCACTGCAGTAATGTCGCCGTTGTGTTGCCGCCACGTTCGAGGTATCTCTAGGTTTAGTTTTACCAAAATGGCATTTTTTTAAAACATGTATCTGAATTGAACTACAATACGTACAGGGATAGAGATAGGCATGTTTAAATACTTGAGCACAAGCAGGAATAATTGGCTTAAATTGACAATTAAAGTTGTAATGATACTTAAACTTGGATAATACTAGAACGTAATGTATTAAATGTGTTTCAACTTTCGTATAAATTCTTCATTTTTAGGCTGCCTAGAATTTTATGTATCATTTATTCAAAAAAACAAATCGAGTGGACTTTTGATTTATCTTGCGTTACTAATTAATTACTGTGTAAAAATTGTTCTTGCCCACTTTAAACATTTACATATATGAGATATAAAGACTTGCCATGTTACTCATCTTTGATCGTGTCTTTTCGTTTTAAACAGTCAGTTTGATTATTAGCAAGTATAATGGAAACGTGTTACTACGTATTTATAATTGATTTTTCTACTTACCATTATGTTATGCTGAGTTATGCAGCAGTCCGTTTTTGTGGATTGGATACATTCAGTATAATGAGTAAAAGTATGTGAAACTATTGGATTAATTTGTCATGGCATAGTAACTTGATTACTGTACATGGGCAATATTTGCAACATTTCTAAATATAAAAATTGACTCTAATGTTTGTAATTTTCGGGGATTGCGTTTATTGGAACTATATATTTTAAAGGAACTGTATGTTGATTAAACTGTCAGATATGATTTTGCAGCATTAAGTATTTACTAGCTATTTAAATTTGGAATTTATTCATTCATTTTCTTCTTAAAACTTCCTATGTATGGGTGCACTGATTTTAAATAACGTTTAAGGTAGAATTTTTGCACATTTGTCAGAGTTATTTTTTTTTCGATTGCCAGTTTTGTGGTTGTAAGGTAAGATATTCTATTCATACTACTTCCATTCCATTATTATTCCAAAGTTTGAACTGCTTGCAATTTAAATCTATGGAAGTAACCCACTGTGCAAAATTATCAATAAAATTAGATTTATCTAAATCATGGTAGCATCACACTTGTAGCACGTATTGTATCACCCATAATAATTAACTGCATAAATTCATTAAACGAATGCGTATTAAGTAGCAGGTGTGTGTACTTACATAAATGTAAGCTAGTGCATATAAATTAAATGGTGTATCGCTCGAATTCCGCGTGTATGTACTTTGCACTGGTATTGGCAAGATACGAGTGACTACTCTAGGAGATACTGAGGATGCAGTCAGTGTAGAATGGTATCAGGATTACGCCGTGGGCATAAGTTTTAAAACTCGACAGTATTTGCTAAACACCAATAATTCATCAATTCATGCTGACTGTACATAAATATTAGACCCATACAAGGTTTAAACGAGATATCGTTTAATTTCATGAGTGGGTCTTACTTACGTGGTAGCAGATTTAATTTAAGATTGTTTAGTATATCAACGACAGTATAAGTGCCAGACGTGAGTGAGATTTGGAGTTTTCCCACTAGCAAGATTAGCAAGTCTGACTGTCCGTACTCTTAAGTTGGGTATAGAGGTGAGTTTTTTAAAGCAACATGTTTTATTATCATTAAGACAGCCAGTGAACTTAGCCTGATGATAAATATGTATATGTGCCTACCTATATATATATAAAACATAAACTTGAGCTTCCCGTTTAAATGGACTTCATTCCTATTCCTATTCCTATTCTTATTACTAGTTTTACCTACAGGAGTTCTTTGCAACCCTATACATAGTCCATCCACATCGGTGTGTAAGAATTTACATCTATCCGCTAATTATGCCATAAAAATGCACGTCCGAATAAAATTGCGGCAGAATAGTTCCTTCCCATCTGACTAGTGAGTCTTTTGACCAACTTCACATTATCGTTATTTTGTTATGCATACAAATGTTTTTATTTGAGTCTTCATTTTTTCGCATCTGCAGTGCGGATTGGAGGGAAACACGGTCATAATAATAATAATTTTTTTGTTACTTTTTCGTGCTTCGTGAGAAACGTAAGTACCTAGGTATGTATAGATACTTAAGCATATGTAATTCGTATACAAATAAAAATGCTTATTTTATGAGGATTCACTGCCCGTAAACTAGACATGCAATGTTAAAATATAAAAAATAGCCTCGTTATATAAATAAGGGTCGCTTCATTTTTTGCTTTACGATACAAAGAGTAAAACAACAAATTTTGCATCTACCAGTGGGCAGTCATTTAAAATTTTGATTCTGTTACAATAATTATTTTAATCTCAAGATTTTTTTCCAATGTTAGTATGTTTATGAATTATAATGCACCGATAGAAGTAATTGTCTGAATATACATGCGGGATTTTTTCCAGGCCCCACCACATCCCCCATAATATGTATGGCGTCGTATTTGCGAGCTCCCTCCACAGTCCTATGTACAGATTTTCCGTATGTTTGATTACGTAGAATTTATTTTGGTTTTGCTACAACGAGGCAGTCCAATTTACAAGAGTTGTGACACTGATCTGAATGACTTTCAATTTAATTCATATAATGAGTAAGAAACAGTCAATACATAATTCTTAACGGATTAAACCGCAGCCACACAGTGTGTCAGTCACCAGGACCAGGAATATCCTAAAACAAGCTGTCGTCGTCGTCGTACGTTAAATAATAAAATTCAGATGTACCAGGAAAGTGAGATCAAACTTAAAATTCCGTGGTCTTGGAGAATCTGAATTTGGGAAAATATGCTGTAGAGCATTAGTAATTCACCGAAGCCCATAGTTCAGACTCTAGTAGATTACAAGACGAAAAATAAGACAAATTTTGAAATGTGAGCTAGAAGCAACTCCTTCTCCTTCTTGGAAAAAATGCGTGAGGAAACCTTTAGGTTCGGCTGAAAGACGAGATTTATGAAACAAGTGCGGCAAGATTTTCGGCATCATATTCTTAAACGCTTCCCGAACATAGAGCAGAACTATTGAAGTTATCTAAATTACTAGATTATGGTTTTAACTTGAAACTCCACTTACATACCAATAAGGCCGACACATTATATTTTTCCCCGGTTTTCCATGATCTGGAACAAGGTTGGCTTTGGGAGTACATATGTACAGCAATGGATGGATACCCTGCCCTACTTGTCTCTATGTACATACGCGCTCTTATTATTTCCCACCAAAGTGGTTAATTTCACGCAAAGCTCCCTACCTCTTTTAACTTTGCCGTCACCCTTATAGCCAGCCACCTTATTTTTATTTATTATTTATGCCTTCCCCAAATGTTTTCCAGTTTCTGGAATTTTTCAGCTCTAACTCACACTGCGTAACTGGTAGCCCTCTTAAGCGACGTATCAACAATATCGACATTTTCCGAGTTCTAAAATAGTTCATCTCATTTAGTCCCCTCGAAGAAAAATACCGATGACTATATAGTAAGCATCTTTTTGTTATTCCGTCTTCCGTCTTCAAGTAGCTGAATCTGAAGATGTAGGCACCATTACTATGTAATGTGACTGCGTGGAATTTGGTATTTAGATTATTTGAAATGCTTAAACATTGTGATAAGGGTCGTTTATTCTACTCCGCTGGGCCTCAAATTCAAAAATGGATACGAGAAATATGGTGGCATGATCTTGAGAGAGGCAGAGAGGAGAGGAAAGTGCGTACATGAATATGAATAAATAAAATCACATGAGTTATTAGCATTGGCCCACTCAGCCAATATGATATGGTTCGTGCTCTTCACCGGTTCGCATGTGTTTACATAAAAATAATCTTTTTCCCCTTACTTGTGCTCATGCATGATCAGTATATAGGAGACTTGGGTCATAATTTCCAGTTAGACGTACACACGGCTTCGGCTTAATATAGACAGATACTAAATAACATTCAAGCTTCATGAGGCCCTACTACTCCCTATATATGCGCATGTATGTAAAGTTTATCTTTAACATTCGGCTTTGGTACTGTTTGGGTCTCTCACGATCAGTCAGTCATTTAACTCTTAATGAAAACTTACACCGTCTGACCCATTCCTTGGCGCCTTTCAAGTCTTATAAATCATTCACAAGATCCACTTGAAAATCCAATAAATGCTAAAACGCGTCAAAAAAATTTTAAATTATTTTTGGGCTTCTAATATAATGTGCAATCATGGCTTCCACTTCCCCTTCATTGCAGGTTATATATAGGTAGGTACCAATATAATTATATATCCGTTTCTCCTCCGCACTTTCCCTTTGCCCCACATGATATAAATAAAATCGTTGCAGATCCGAAACTTCGTCCTGACATGTGCTTCCAACATTTTTTCCATCCGCATCTTTGCGTGCTCCTTTTTCTTATCTTTGTTCTGGCTAATAAGGTGACAAGAAAAATAATAAAACCAAAGCTAACATTCCCTAAAGCGGCTGCACCCTTCATCATTTCACTCACATAATCTATATGTCATCTTTTTAAAATTATACTGCACCCGTCATAACCGTCGTTGCATTACATGTTTCTTCGAATTTACAGCTGGAGCAGTTAGCAGTACGTGTAGCAGTGCTCCCATATAGCCTCTAGCCTCTAATAGTTCTTTAGCGTATAGGAAAGGTAATTATATAGTAGGTATATATACTGTATAGATGGTTATGGCGGAGTAGATCGATATTCGGTGTTATATTGTGGTCCCAATCTTTTGAGTTTGGGCCGACTGTACTTTCTCACATTTAAGTCTCGAATGCAAAGCCAATAATAAAATAGTAATTACTGATACACGAAAATACTCGAAATTCTCAATGAGACCCTTGTCATGTCATAAACAAATAATTCTAAGCTGTATTCCCTCTGAGTACACAGTATCATTTTCTCGGTCCATTTTCTTTCAGCCCAGGAATGCATTTTTTAAACTACTAAATCAACAATACAGAGACTCTTTCTTGTGTGTGTACTTAAAAAAATATGGGTCATCGCCGAACGTATGTTACGCGATGGCGACAGTGCAGCGGTCGTCTAGCAGTAGTTGTATTTACATTGTGGTCATTAAGTCTCCAGATAAAAAGGCTCACTCGTCTAACAATGTTTTTCTTTGCATTTAATTAGTGATGCAGTTATTCCAAGCTTAAAAAAGAGGCATGCTTAGTAGCATATCATATGAGTAGGTAGCTTCAAAGTCAAAGGGAGGAGGGGGAAGAAGCTGAAACATTTGGGTCTGTCTGTCACCTTTACCGAAAGCAGTCATGTATCGTTTTGGTATCTGAAAAATGCAGGCAGAATTTTTGCCGTGCTTGCTTTTTACGTCTTTGACATTTTTGTAGATGACATTAAAACATTGCTGGTTGTGCAGAGTACACAGTAGGGAAGGAAATCCAAAACAAACTGAGGTTAGCTAATGTAAAATATCTAAATGCCAATTCCAATGGCTCAATTTCGGACTAAACACCCAGAAGACTACTTGAAGAAGAAATGAAGTATGAGTGC
Source organism: Dicyrtomina minuta (assembly GCA_949802685.1). Classification (NCBI taxonomy): domain Eukaryota; kingdom Metazoa; phylum Arthropoda; class Collembola; order Symphypleona; family Dicyrtomidae; genus Dicyrtomina; species Dicyrtomina minuta. The sequence continues at coordinate 66,733,659 of OX461812.1, forward strand.
AGTAAGGGGCTTAAAATAAAATTGCTTCGAGGTTTTCAAAATCTCTGGGTGGCTATTTTTCATTTTATGTATTATGGTGTATGATTACATATTAACAAATATCTGTCTATTATTAACATTATGTAGGGCCTATCTACCATAGTTGGTATTAATATATTTATGGAAAGCTATACGTCTGTGAAGAACCAAAATGACCCATATCCATTTTTAGTCAAAAACAAAATGCAATATCTACAGAAAAAGTTAAAATAACATGTTCATGAAAGCATGTAAATAGGACCTTATGCATTTTTTTAAAAACAAGTACATAGAACATTTTGCACTTTCAGAAAACATGTAAATAGAATATTTTGTACTTTTCAAGAAACATGTTAATAGGACATTTGACTCTTTTCCAAAAACTTTGAAATAGAACATTTTGTACTTTTCAGAAACATGTAAGTAGAATATTTATACTTTTCAAAAAACCTGTTAATAGGACATTTTACGCTTTTAAAAAACACTTAAATAGAAAATTTTGCACTTTTGAAAAAACGTAAATAGGACATTTGACTCTTTTCCAAAAACTTTTAAATAGAACATTTTGTACTTTTCAGAAATATGTAAGTAGAATATTTATACTTTTCAAAAAACCTGTTAATAGGACATTTTACGCTTTTAAAAAACACTTAAATAGAAAATTTTGCACTTTTGAAAAACATGTAAATAGGACATTGCTACCTTTTTAAAAACATGTAGATAAAACAATTTGCTCATTTTAGAAACTCGTGATTAGCATTGTAAGGATGCATCTTATTTACTTTCTTATTATTTGACATAGCTCATTTTAACTCTAGCTTAAATTGGAAATGGCTCATTTTTGATCTTCATAGACGTATAGCAGCTAGACAGTCAGCTCCCAATTCTACTGCGTAACACTGTACAGGCCCAATCTGTAGTCTTCGGAGTAGAAGATACTTGTGTCGTGTCTGTGGAGGTATTAGGCTACACATGTATCTGTCTACCGAAAACCAAAACCAATAAAGAACAGAGCAGCAAATAGCAATATACCAATATGTACCTATGGTCTAGCCCCTACAACCACTGCAGTCAGTTCATGCCCCACCGTGACATGTACCGACACGGACACGGACACCGACAGCACTGCATCGAGACTGTCATAAATAGTCATTGGAAGAGAGAGAGAAAGAGCCCAGAGCTGATGAGGAAAAAAGGAAATCATTGAATTCCCCAAAGACCTGAACTGTAAGTGAGTTTGTGTTTGTGTTTGTCAAGGATTGGGAGAAGGATAAGTAATGCAGTGTGGAGGAGATGAGTTAAACAAGACCACCGACCAACCGAAGCCGAGCCACGTCCACACAAAGCATCCCATCCACTACATTTACCTACATACATGCATTCTTTAACCAGGCAGTCAAGTCAAAGTCATCTCAAGGCAAAATTACGAGAAAAACTTTAAAAACCTCACACTAGCAAATTACAGTAAAACCTCCAAGGGATCTTCACATCTTCTCACATCTTCTTAAAATCTCAAATATGAAACTTCCTAAGCTTCTTATAACTAAACTCCCAGTCGCCTCTCTTCCTATATTTCCTATACTACGTGCATTTATTACAACACATCACGTCACACGGACAGCAGAAGACATTGTTGGATGCTTGGAGCACTTCTGTATACTAAATACTATGTACTGTTTACCTGTTGTTACTACAGCCAGGGCCGGACGAAGAAATTACTTTCAAGCAGCAATTTGTTTCCATACAAAAACCACCATTTTGATTTTATTGCTGGTTTTCTTTGGTAAAGCAAAATGATGTATTTACATGTTTTAGAAAAGTGCAAAATGTTCTTTTTACTTGATTCAGAAAAGTGCAAAATGTTCTATTTACATGTTTTGAGAAAAACGGAAAATGTTTTATTTCCATGTTTTTGAAATGTGCAAAAAAATTTATTTGCCTGTTTTTGAAAAGTGTAAAATATTTTAATTGGATGTTTTTTGAAATGTACAAAACATTTTGTTTGCATGTTTTGAAAAATTCAAAATATTCTTTTTACATATTTTTGAAAAATGTTCCGTTTACATGTTTTTGAAAATTCAGGCAGCAGGGGCTGCCTGTGCTGGCCACATTATCCGGTCCTGACTACAGCTGTGCTCTCGTCTCCCTGGTACATCATACGTGTCTAATGGAACTCACCTTCCTTCCTCCTTTACCTTTTTACTACGTATAGGTAAATTTCTCTCGGGTACAAGAGCCTAATTTGAATCTGAATCTGATTCAGCCAACGACGCTTTCTTGTGTTTGAATTAATATTTTCACCAACAGATTATACCTCCACACACTCTCTTCCCAAGCACGTAGGTACATATGGAGTATGGCTACAGCAATAGAGATACAACTGTAATTACCATGCGTGTTATTATCATATTCAGTATTTGAGGGATGCATGCATTATTTTATTGCAGTTTAGATAGATTGGTAGTGGTAGTAGTAGTAGCGGCAACACTTAATTGACCAAGCGCCCAAGCCGAACTTGATAAAATTGCCCATGGCATTGAAAGCAATAATAATGGCAATAATCTTTTTTACTAATTTTCTTGAAAACAAAAATTACAAAGACAAAAAAGAAAATTTATTTGAGCCAACTCAAGTTTGAAGGGATGAAAAACGTATCCAACGATGAGTGTTTCAGCACTGTGATTTATCATAATAATTCATCATTCATCCCCAATTCCCAAGAAGAGGTACCTACCTGAGGTACTACCTATACCTCCCCAGCATCAGTCCCAACTTCCAACATAATTTCCTTAGTCTATAGCCAAAACAATAATAATGTATTTTGCCAATAATTTGAATAATAATTTACATGGACTTTTTATACACCAAAATTAAAATCTAGAGACTGCATAGCTAGGATAGCGATGGGGAATGGAGTCATGGAGGGAGTGAACCCAAATGAGATTGAACATATATGAATTTTCAATCAACAAGTTCAAGGATCTTTATTATCTTCTTTACTGTGTACGAGGCACAGTATAATATGCATATGGATCCACAATCTTAATTTCCATTTCAATTGTTGTTAAGAGCCATTTGGGAGGGAGGGGACAGGAGAGGATCGAGGAGATGTAGTAATTTGCTGTATGATATGGGAGTGCGAGTATTTGTGAGGAAATGGCGTTCCATTCCAACGTCAACTCTGCATCTTATACACAGATGACAAGATGAAGGCAAGTGTATGCACAAAACTGATGTGTTATAAACTGATGAGTGTAATTTATATTACTCGAGTTTATTTTTTACTCGTCTTCCACTTCCCTCCTCCCCATGTGATACACTATTTGTGTCTCCTTGGCTTTTGGTCTGCGGTAATGATTCTGGAAAGAGTCGAATCTCGGTCTCGGTCTCGATGTTTGTATTTCTACTGTCACTGCTTGAGGGTGGATGACAACAATTGTTGTTATAGCCCTTAAATATCTGGAGACTCTATTAATGGAAAGACTTATATTTGGATATCGTCTGTGAAGGACCAAAATGACCCATATCCATTTTTAGCTAAAAAAAAATACCAACTATCTACAAAAGTATTCAAATATATCTTGACAGCATTTAAGTAGAATATTTTCCGCTTTTCAAACACATAAAATAAGAACATTTTGCACCTTTTCAAAAAGGTGGAATTAGAACATTTTGCACCTTTTCGAAAACATGGAATTAGAACATTTTGAACCTTTTCAAAAACATGAAAATAGGACATTTTACATTGTTGAAAAACACGAATAAATTATACGCTTTTCAAAAACTTCTAATTACCATTTTACCTATCTTTCACATTTCGTCTTTTTTATGATATAGCTCATTTTGATTGTAGCTTAAATTGGATATGGGTCATTTTGGTTCTTCACAGACAGTATATATTTTATCTGTTTTCCGATTGTGCACAGTACAAAGTTTGAAAATTGAACCAGACAATCTGCACTGTTTAGTCTAATCTTAATTCCCAGTCCATTATTGTAGTGGAAGGAATGGACTGACTGCCTAACTTACATATTATGAAGCACATGTAGTAGTAAAAGTATTGTCTTGTTTTCTGACTCGGACTTGATCTCCACTTAACTTTTGACTCCCGTATTCGAATTCCCTTGAGAGGCCCAAGTCCAATATCCACACATCCATGTGCTCGCCATCTCATTCCCGTCCGTCCATTGCATATGAGTCTCTGGTGTCTTTTAAAGGAGAGTTAATAGTTGGTTATTATGACTGAGGTCCCATGTCCCATGCCCACTGCTATTACTGTACACGGAGGGGTACTTGCTGTAGACTGTAGGGCGTAGGGGCATGATGCACTATATATCCTGAGAGCTTTAAGAATTTTTTGTTCGAGATGAGAAGCAGAGTCCGGGCGTCCAAGTCCAAATGTTGATGCGCTTTTGTTACTAAAAGGGACAATTGTGCATTCATTCAAGACACACACAAGAACCACACATTATGCATCATTGTGCTCTAAACTGTAAACTGTTACTGACCGCCCCATTAGTAGACACTAGACACTGAACATTCGTTCTCGTTCTTGTCCAACTTGGAGGAAAAACTTGGAGCTCTAAAGTTAGTCGGTTTTTGTTAGACGAGCCCCAGTCAAACTTGTACAAGTTCCACATTCAACATTGTACATTGTACATTGGACCCTCAACTAGATTCGAATTCGATGGCTGCAGTTTGTCTCTGGTGAACTAGGCATATATTAGTACCTGCACTATAGTCTATAGGTATTTGGCTATTGCTATTCTTCGACTTCGACTCTTTCCTTTTTATTACATATACATACAGAGTCTACATAGAGCGTAGTTTTATTTCCATTTGAATTTTATGGAGTGCAGCTTACAAGTGTACTGCTCCTCAATCTTCCCGTTTTTCTTGCTATTTAACTAACACCTCAGACGTGCTATGTACAATGCTACTGCATTTTTCTCCCAGTCTCAGACCTATGGGCTGGAGGAGCTGACACTAGTAAAGAGCAAGTCGGGCCGCGGCCGGAGCCGGAATCTCGTATTAAATTTTTAAGAGGATATTTTGTTGTTTATGAATGCGCAGAGGAGGAGATATAGATATGTATATAAACTATGGAGGGAGGTATGTACGCAGTAGATTTTATTAGGTATATATGCAGTTCATTCCATAGTATTTATCACAATTTACTATCGCAGTTTTTCTTATATAGCTTTGGCTAGGAATAATAATAAAAAATTGACGTCATCCCCTTTATTATTATAAAGTATACAAAGTATGTAGATGGCGAGGTATAGCTAAAATCTGTGTCCGTCCTTCTGGGTTAACTCCTCTTGCTCAGTCCTAATGCCTCTCGTTATTCTCTCCTTCAGTTTATAAACTATTATCGTTTTCGTTTCACCCCCTCGTCTCCTCAGTTACTTTGTCCGTTCCTCTCCTTAGTCCCAGGGCCGGACGAGGGAATTGTTTTTAGGCAGCAATTTGTTTCCATACAAAAACCACCATTCTGAGTTTATTGATGGGTTTCTTTGGTAAAGCAAAATGTTGTATTTACACGTTTTAGAAAAGTGCAAAATGTTCTATTTACTTGATTCAGAAAAGTGCTCAATGTTCTATTTACATGTTTTGAAAAAAGTGGAAAATGTTTATTTCAATGTTTTTTAAATGTACAAAAAAATTATTTTGCATGTTTTTGAAAAGTCTCAATATTCCTTTTGTATATTTTTAAAAAGTGCTCAATGTTCCATTTACATGTTTTTTTTTAAATTCAAGGAGCGGGGGCTGCCTGCGCTGGCCGCATTATCCGGCCCTGCTTAGTCCACTGTATGGACTACTCTGGTTCTGGTTAGTCTTGGACTCTCTGACGTTGACGTCTTTGACTTGCTTAACAGACTCTGGCCCAGGTCGCTTCATCTCGTCCCTCTCTACGTCAGTCAGTTGGTCTCCTCCAAGTCGAAAGTCGAAACCAAGTCTATTGAGTGGAGCAGGAGCACGATTAGTGCAAGAAGAACAAGTCATAGCTTTTGACTTCTCTGAAACTTTGGGACTTCTTGGAAAATACAATGGAACGCTATTAAGGCTTGTGCTTGCGTCTCTGTTCTGTGTTCTGTATACACTCTGACTTGGTTTTTTCAAGTTCTTCGACGCGGCATTAGTCATCGTGAAGGAACTTGTTGAGGATCCTGCATCATTCCCATACTATACACTATAAACTCCTATAGAAAAAGTGTACAGAGCGCTGGGACGAAGATCAGCCGCACATTCACAATCAATTTACACACTATCCACACATATACAACCAGAACAGTATATTTATTATTTTATTATTCGAGTGAATTAGTGTGGGCACATTGTCCACGTCCCCCCATTGATCATAGAGGAAAGTACCATATACTTACAACGGGGCCTTGTACTTCTCTTCTCCACACAATAAGACATACATCTCCATATTGCTATATACCTGTAGATTTAACCATAAGATAGTTTGACTACCGTAGCGTGGAGTGCTGAGAAGGAAGCAGCGCTGAGGAGAATTATTATGATCGCTGACACTATGAAATCACTGCTCATTAATAAAACTCTGGGTTCTTTCCATTTAAAGTAACGTACCTACCTACCTACTACGTAGATACAGGAATTATTATTTATCATTGAAATGAGCGGAATACATTTTTGGAGCTGAATTTTTGCGTCATCACAACAAAACAAGATGATGAGCAATAATATCAGTAATTATTGTGAGTTTCCATTCATCCGATCTGAGTGAGAGAAGGAAGACGAAGAGTGTGTTCATTCATTCGTTTTTTCTATTTCTGCATTTTATATTTTCTATTGGACTGCATATTAGTATGGGCTGTATGATCTGAGACTGATCTCAGTTGTTTGTGAACACTGTCAAGTGCAAGAGCAACCCTCTGTGGAGGAGCACTAATACAAATTAGAAATACACAGCCTTAACTCTGTGTGACTACTTTACTTGTGGTAATAAAGTACACTGCGGACAACGAAGAAAAATCTGTTTAGTGAAACAAAATGAGAAATTGTTTAAGTTTGTACGTATAAAAGATGTGTTATTAGATACAGAAACAGAATCTACTGCTAGTTTGTTCCTTCCTTGGTTTTCCTCGTCCCTCTCACTGTACTCTGTGTCTTGACTTAAACTGACGACGGAGGAAGCCCAGTCACATGTGAACAGTTGTCTGGGTTGGACGTGTGGAGACTTGGATCCGTGCATCTCATCATCATGTCTTCTGCTGTTGCGGTCTTGAGACCACATAATTATTTGCGGTTTACAGAAGCCAATCGTCTAGTAAATATTATTCAACCATTTACATAAACTACAACTACACTACTCCACTTACTTATATTCTACAAACTATTATTAATCCACTCCACATTCCCCCAACTAAAATCTACTATTTTATCATCAATTTTTGAAAGAGTGCTTCATTAGTTTAACAAGGAATTAATCATCCATTAAACATTTCTTGGTCTAGCATAATATAGCCTTGAATTAAAACTTTAAACGTTTTCAAAGTTTATGTGACCAGGACGAGGACGAGACCATTAATAGAGGTGGCGGGAAAAAATATCCTGGATATTTAAAATTATTTTTTTCTCCAACTTCAACTAGCTCAAAAGCATCAGATTGTGGAATAAAATATTATAGTGATTCAGTGTAAATATTAATAATTGAATAATTAATAATTCAAATTTGCGATTGTAAATTCTAATAATTATTATAACAAGTGTTAATAGTGTACAGTGAAGTTTTAAGGATTACATTATTGTAGGAGGATACCTAGCTACAATAATAGTTATTGGTTATAAATAATACACACGGATTTTTGGATTTATCAAAATAACTAGTACTAATCGAAACTTTGAAAGTGGATTCACAATTCACATTAAAACAAACTTACATGACGCACTCATAGCTCATGATTTAATCTGTCGGTATTTATTTACGTGACATTTATTATTCTCTTTGGAAATCAGTCACAACTGATCAGTAAGTAGTGCTCTGGAAGATAAGGGGGAAATTGAAAGCTGAAGCTGAAATACCGGCAATCGATATCTATAGGGATTCTGATGATATAGTAGGAAACAAGCTTAAAAGTCAAAAGGTAAAAGATCGAATTTTGTTATGTTATGTAGAATTCAAGTGAATAAATCTCTAAGTATGTATAAAAATGTTAAATAGAATCAACAGAGAGACGGGGGATTTTGATATGTTATTGTCAAATGTTATGAAATGTGTATGAATAATTTTATTTATTATTCAAATTCCGTTGAAAATTTAGTATCACTTCAACTCTTTATCCAAGTATATGCATACTCAAGCAGCACTATGCTTATGCTTATCATAGAAGTTGATTTTGCTGTTGGAAGAACCAGAAACAAGTACCAGTATTTTTAGTTGTTGATGCATTTTTTATAGTCAACTTAAGCACTTTGAAGTGCTCAATAGACAACTAAAATTATTAACTGCGTCGATCACGTGGCCGTTTGTGTATGTATAGCTATTTTAATGGATTTTGAATAGTATTTATCAATGCTATGCTCTGCATTAGACATAAGTGTAGTCATTTTTGGTTATGCTTGATGTAGGTATAGGCACCTACTTGTAATAATAATAAGATATATTATAAATTCATAAATGCTATATATCTATATGATATCATGATATGGATCCTTACATGCATACTAATTGCATATTATACTATTCTACTACCACTTGAAAATTTATCGTTATCGTTCCCAGCTATTTTGTAGTTTTGATTCGATATCCCCTCCTCATTATTCCAACTCATCCTCCCTCAGTTTGCATTTTAGTGCTGAGTTGAAATCAACGACAAAATCATGTTCTACAGTTATAATATCTCCTAGCAGCCATCAGTAAGCCACACACTGCAGTACTGCAGTTTTCGAGGTATTCTGCCTGGTGGCTTGTTGATTACTGACCAAAAAACAGGAGGGTGTCTTACGAATTAGTTTATAATACGTTCTTGTTATGTAAATATATCGTCTACCTACCTATCACTTAGTTATTTTGAAGAAAAAAAACTGAATCATAATATATTCTAAAGGACGCGGACTCATGAGTGAATAATATTATAGGTGCAAGGTAAAAAACAACATCGCATCGCATCGCATGCATCGGCATCGGTGTAAATGCTCTTGTAGCTGTTAATAGTTAAAGTTTTTTTTTGTAAAGTGAAGAACAAGGAGTTCCTCTCCGTTTATTATTATGTGAGACTGTGTGAGCTCTCGGGGAGTGTCGTAGAATTTTGTTGGATTTATGGGAGCATCTTAAAAGATTGAAAGGAAATCAGAGAATCAGAATCAGCTAGAGCAGGCTGCTGACGAATGCTCGCTCGCTCGAATCATCACACAGATTACAGATAGTGGGATGGAGAACGTGATTAATTTCTCTTGAGAGTGATTAATCATAATTTGGGATTAGTCTAATTGATTGTCTTGCAAGTTGAAGAAAAGTCAAAAGGGTGATGATGACTGCATTACATATTGAGAGAACTAAATAAGGATTGCAAAAATTACGTTCAACTGTCATCTCAAGACTTATGAGTGTGTAAGTATTAACATATTTCATGACAGATTTGTTTTTGGTAGTCTCATAAAATTGATTTCTTATTTTCGCACACAAATATAGATCAGAGATTGAGACACGTACGTACCTATCTGTACACGTGTTACTCCTTACTCCTTGCTTTTCTAGATCTAGATTCACAAGTTCGAATTTCGAATCGAAAGTAGTGCAAGCACAAGCACACACATACACAAATAAAATTATACATTGGAAAACCCAATGCATAATCTTGTGATGTGTTTATTTAATTTATCAATTTGGATTTCAATTGGAATTTACACCCCAAGTACAAGTCTCCAAGCTGAAAGGCTGTAGTAGATTGTTGATTGTAGAGTAGATCAAAAATTTTCGTATAGAGATTTGATTAGTCATATTTCATATTTTTATGGTTAAGGTTTAATTTATATGCTGGGTTTGGTGTGTATGATTATATACTAGGGCGATTATACGTGATACCAATAACCAACCCGCCGCTGCTGTCGCTTGTTTGACTTTGGGATATAATTGTGTTTACGTCTACTGTACGCGGTTAATAGGAGAGTATATAGATGATAACTCACGAGAGGATACGTGTGTGAGTGTGAGTGTACAAGGATAAAGTCGAAATCTCTCCGCATGATTAAATATGACACAGTACCAACAGATTCTTGACGCCGGTCTCCCTCCATACTCCATATATGCATCATGTAATTAGGTATGCCTAGACATACGCGCTAGCTACAATTATTTTGACAAGTTGTGTGGTAGCGTGTAGGATGTCTATGTTCATACACGTCTTCAAAAACATACATTTTTGATCCGAGTACCTACACGTAAATTCCTATATGCTTTGAGTTTGTGATTTTTTTTATATAATTTACATTACAAGTAAAGTTTATTTAGATTTAGAATACACACATGAATTTTAACTTCTTTGATCTGACCTAAAAATATAGCGATACATGACCAATTATGGGAAGTAATTTATTGGAAGGAATTTAAATTATTCAGGATTGTGTGTACTTAGCATGTGAGCAGTGTATTATTAGTCATCGCATCCTCACACTCACACTACACTATATAGCATCACCAGCTCTTGGAAGTTTGAAATTTTTATTTTTTATGTAATTTTATGGTAATTCTGTGATATGGCTTCTTTCGGCCCATTTAATGAGTCATGATTCGAATTTTCCAAATTCAGTAACGTCTCTTATCGAACCAAGTACGTAGGTACCATAAGGATACTAATAGGGACAAATCATGTATATTCTTTGGAACTTTGGATTTGGATCCCTGTAAATTACATGCGCCTAATTATATCTGTCCATACACAAATAATTATGTCATATGCTTAGTTTGGAGAGTCCAAAAAATTTCAAAAGTGTGCGCAGCCTGACTGACTGACGAGACAATACAATGGCGTAATATATACACAACACAATCACAAGTCTGTTTATAGAATTAAACGTGGAAGTTTGAATGGGATTGAGTATAGTTGTGTAGTTGTCGTTGTCGTTGGTGAGCATACAAAAAAATATTGCATGGTTAGTTTATTACTGTCTGCTCAATAAATACGTTGGAAGCTCTTGTTCCATTAAGTGCACTCGTAGTAGTAGTTCGTATCTTGGTATTTCGCATTTTCACCATCTTTATGACCATGTTGTTTGTTGCTAAGTTCCCTGCTCCTTCTGCTACACATTCGCAGTCATTGTCGTCCTGAGAGTGAGGAGATTATTTATATTTACGCTCTGTTGTCCTGATCTTGGTAGTAAATTCCATCTCCGTCGTTCGCCCAGAAGAGAGAGAGAGGGATATGGGAAACAAAGGAAAGGCAGGGAAACAAAGTAGGCATTTGAAAAATATTTTGGAGCATTCAAGTTACGCAATAAGACGCAAGGCATAGAGAGGAATGTCATGCTCTACGGTCTACGAGCAGCACCCGCCGTCCAAAATGAAAATACTACCTCTCAAGAGGTTCGAGCAGAAATAGTAGTAGTAGTAGTATTTAGTATTTGTGAACAGGGCACAGCTGATATATCTGCGTATTTGTAACAACCACTTATGCATTATGCACAGCTTAGAATGTTTTTTTTTAAGTGAAACTCTAAGAATACGACACAATGTATTTGTATACGTATAGGTATAGATTAAAGAGTGACACTGACGTATCGAAAAAGGAATGGAAATTGTAGATTTATAAAACCGTCGACGGTCGACTTCGACTTCGACTTCGACAATGACATGTGCGCCCTGCATAGTGTGTACTAATTTAGAGGACGTCCCATCTTACCTCTACACACGGCGAGATCACCTATCTCTCCGTCTATCTACATATCTATATACGTATCTCTCGTCAGTCCTCAGTCCTCAGCCCAACAAGTCTAATTCTAATGTGAAGAGTAATGTGTTGGAAAGATTTTTTGGAATCAGGGCCATTGTGACTCTCAAAAGAATTAACACATACTCAATTGTTTATTCAACAGTAAATTCTTTATATGCGAATTCTTGGCTCCAACTTCCTCTGTCTGTCAGTGTCAGCAAAAAAAATATTGTTCTCATTGAAACTCTCTCGTGTGGCATAGTCATACAGAAGAAAAGTCACATCGGAGGAGTTTAGTAGACTTTGAGTCTTTCCCCTCAATAATATCTCATCATCACATCTCCTTACGTCGAAGTCGAATTCGAATATCACATCCCCCTCAGTCAGAGCGAGCGACAGCGAGAGTACTTCTTATTTTGTATAGTACCTAACTTTACATTTAAGTTTTGAGTTCCAGTTTCATCTCAAAATTGAGTGTAAGGACTACAATTGACAAAAGTACGACGACGAAGGTGATAACTAAACATTACCCAATAATAAACATGAAGGTATTTTTGTATGGAGTATGGTCCTACCTATATTATAATTTTACAACTTGAGATATATGAACGCTATTGATACTGCCTCGTCGTCTTCGTCTTATCTATTGTTTCTATTTTTTTTCTCATCTTCTCCTCACACAGATGTTTTTCTTATGAACGTAACGTTTACTTTGTAAGTTGTAAGTTGAACAAATCTGAATAATATGTATTTGCAGGTGATGGGAACGGTAATGGTAATGGTAATGGCAGGGCCAGTTTAGTAAACAATTTTTTCAACTTCGTAGAGGATCAGTATCAGTATTCATGTTTGCGTCAGGGAAACAATATTTTGAAAACTTTTCGATTACAAGAAATGATAGAAGCGGATACATGTGTCTTTTAAATTGTAAGTAGAGTCAAAATTTATAAGGGTTTGAGCTACATACATGTTTTACTGTATCTATATCACTTGGTTTATGGCTATCTATAGATACTATGGTGGTTGTACTATCTAAAAAATCTATACAGATCGAAGCTGTAATAATCTCAAGTGCTACAGAACTAAAGAAAGAAGTCAAACCAGAAACAAGATTTCACATACACGTTTTTTACAAGAGAGAGAGAGGATGCTACAAGGATATATAGAGTGTGGAACTCGTCATTTGATAGGCATCGGGAACATTTATACATGAAAACCAATCTCAAGCCGACACTACAGTGCAATGTGATATTATGCTCTGTAGCTCACTCCAACTCAAACTCCAGACTATTGACTCTGTATAATTATGTAGGTATAGAGAGGCCAAGACGGAGAGCTCCGGTCGTCAAGAAAAAAATACTTACAAGTTGTAAATTATATTTGAGATTTTGTAAAGGCTGGACATGAGAAGTGCGGTATTTTTGCTCTATCCCTTTGTCCCATCTAGAGATGAATTGTTGTTCTGTGTGAACAATAAATTACTACAATCTATCACTATCGGTTATCAGCAATCAGCATTGTCCTCTCTTCATCGTACGGACTTTGGGACATTGTGTACAGTACGGACGGAGTACAGCATGATTTGTCATACACAGCCCGCATCTTTCATCTCGCCAGTATCTCAATAGTAATAGTAGGTAGGGTCCTACCTATATATTTCATATATTATTTATCTGATTCAAGTTCATGGGTTGTGGTTGAGTAGATAAATGTCTACATATTTGTATGTGCATGTAGCATTAATAATATTATTGTCGACACTACCTTGGGAATGGAAATGCATATGGCTTTGAATCTTTGGATGTGATATTGGATTACTCTCGCACTCGTACTCGTACTTGGCCATCATCATCATCATCATGATCGTTTAAAATATATATGTAACTCTTTGGTCTTTGTGGTTAGTTGTAATTCTAATCCTCAGCTTTAAAAAAAAATTCGAATAGATTCTAATTTATAGTCAATATGCTATTTTGTTATGGTCGTAATGTTGCTACTCATGTTCCCTTGTTTGTCTCTAAGGAAGCACTCAAAATATTTCCTTGCTCGAGATAACTATCTTTTGTACTGTAAGAAAAAATAGATTGATTGTAAATTGTAATAGTTAATAATATTTCCGTTTGAGTCGTAGACAAAACTGAGGAGGGATTTTCTATCAACAAAAAATATACAGTATAGTAGCTTGCTTATGTGGAGTCCCCTCTGTTTTTGTTCCCGAATTTAAACTTGTGAGGGGCAGTGACCATAGAGGATTGCTTGTAAGCTTAATAAGAGAGCGGAAGGTAGTTAGTCACAATTAAACTTTGAAGGGATTACAATTGACAGGAGTGTGTTAAAACTACTGCAACTACTCCCATCAATTTATACATATTCATATCGGTACAGATATTTTTCGCTCATTGCTTTTGTCTGCTGGATGGGAGCTCATTGAAAAATGGTGTGTATTATTATCAGTGGGAAAAAATGTTTTTCTAGAATAAACATCAAGTTTCATATACATATAGGCAGAGTTTTGTAAATTTCCCAAGCCCAGCCAGTATCTCACCATGCAGTCACAACGTAAAATGTCACCCAGCCCATCCGGTATTATTTTTTCCCAAAAACGTTCATCTTTCCTCCTCTGTTTTAGTTCATAAGTTCATCCGTTTACAGTGTGACAATGACAAATAATAGAGATGGGAAATCTGAAGAGAATGGCCTCCGTCGTATTCGTATAATAATTATATACAGACTCGTAGTGTAGTGTATGAAGAGGGACGGAGTCAAAGTTCATAGGGGGTTGCACTGGGCAATTTGAAATGTGGTTTTAAACCCATAACCATAACAATTATACGCTCAGTGTGAAGTTGTCTTGCTTTATTAACAGGTTCTGGCTCTGTTTAGAGACTATAGGACTTGGTGTTGGTGTTGGTAGGTAGCTATATAGCAGGGATACATTTGTGGGGATGAGGATCAGGGAAGTCAAACGTTGAGTGAGTGAGTAAAAGTAGTGGGATTGGAGTTGTTGGAGTTGGAGTTGGAGTTGGAGACGTGATTTAGGTGTAGATAGAATTAAAGGATAAGGATGATTGTGCGAGTTTAAAGATGTGATTGTCATCCTTATTGAAGATGAATAGAGTAATCATCGGGATGGAATCAATCCCTTTTCCTCTCGTCATCCTTTCCATTCCATTGATAATGTAATTTGTACTCACTCTCAGAGAGTTGTATGTGTGTCAGGCGGGGGCTGGGACTTAGGGCATATGTAAGAAGACATGCACAATGTTTTTCTCGCTAATGAATGACACATTCTTTTTGTCACCTTCCGGCAGTGTGCACTGTCACTGAACTACTGAGGCATTTTCGAGTCAACATTGTTACAGTCGCAACGCAACAATGTGCATACTCTCTGTTTTTCCTTTTTCCTGGTCAGGCGTGTTTTGTTCAAATAATCTTTATTGTTCATCTTTCTTTGATATTCGTATAAGTGGGACGATTGTTAAGGTAAAAACTTTTCTCGTAAACTAACTACTAAAGTCAAAGGACTCATTCAAGGGACACCAGTACCACATCTGGAGTGAGATAGGGGAGAGAAAAAAAAATTGCGAATGAGAATATTATTATAGAGAGAATAATGAGGCACGAGGTGCAGTGTGGCAAAAATGCACGTGTAAATATAGGCAGTGCCAGGAGCAGAGAGAGAGAGAGGAGATTGATGTATTTATTTAATGAGTGTGTGTGTGGATATATTGCCTTGTGCAATCATATAAATAAATGCATACGAAATCTAAATTGTTCGCAATCGACATCCTCGGCAGATGTTTATTTTCCTATAGTTGTCTGCTCTGCTAAATTCTGCTATGTATAACTTGTTGAGAGATCTATCTATAGGTTGAGACTGGGACTGGGACTGGGATGGGCAAAGGAAAGGAGTGAGATGTGGAGCTGATGAAATAATAATAATTATTTAAATTATTACATAAATGCCAAATACACAGCAGATACTTGGAGTCACACAGTTCAGACACCGAATATGCGGAATATGTATTCATAATATTTGGTTAAGTGTGGAAGATGTTAATTGAGTAGCTCCAACTTCATCAGCCTCGGTCTTATACTGTATTTCAGCTCGTACAGGGCTCGTTGTCGTTCTTGGCTCATTATTGTTTGTGTTTGAAATTGAAAAGCTAGGTCAGCTCATAATATATTCCCACCGCTATGAGTTTCACAAGCATATTATATTTTCCTCAAAAATTAAACTCCACATAATTACGCCGTACACGTCCGCTCTCCACATGTGGATACATGTTATTATGTGCGGTTATTTTTGTTGCAATAATTTGTGAATTGCAAATTGTAATCAACCAACACCTGGTTTCTCTGTAATGGAAACATGGTGTTTCATTTACGCACAGAAAAAAACGCAAATTACAAACAAGCAATTCCAAGTAATATGTAATTGTTTCAGTTTTCAGTATATTCATCAGTACATCAAGGTATAGGAATTGGGAAGCGAACTCATTCTTCTACTTCTGCTGGAAGCTTTGCAACAATTTTTGAATTTCACCAGCGGCAACGGCTGTTGCCTGCCTGTCTACGTCATTCTATGTGCATTGCTTCTCCTTTCATTTATGTATTGCGCATACTTAAAAGTAAAAGAAAAAGGAGTTGAATTTCCATATCCATGATGTGCATTGATATGATATTTCATAATAATGAGCTTCACAATCATAATACAGACAACGTGGTGCGAGGTTTGTTTAAGAAAATGTTGTCCCTTTTATGGACAGCCGATAAGAATTTGATCTAGTCCATGCCATGTGGGAAAAGTGTGAGAGAGTGCAAAGTTTATTGGCTTTCATATAGCGGGTGCATATTTTTATGGATATGGGTGGATTTTAGGTATAGGTAGGTAGGTAGGTAGGTAGGTAGAATTTGCATACGTAAAGTCTTCTCACGGAAAATCGTATAGGCTAGTGAATAATTTATTGACTGTGGATGGTTACGTTAAGCAAACAGGGACTGGACGCGCGTAGTAATTGATGTGAGATGGATGGTATATCAAAAATCTGTGAATATGGATACATAGCGTGATATTAATATTTTGATTTGATTTGGAAATCTGAAAATATTATATGGCCATGGCCTGAACAAGAGTCTGGGAGTCTGTTCAGCTGGCAGCTTGGATTTGGATTGATAACTGTGTGTCTCACTCACATTCAGTCTCGAATTCGAATTCGAAGTGGAAGTAACTTGACGGATATGGAGTATTAAGGCTACTTGGAATTATTATGCACTTTTATATTTCTGTTACAAGGAGTACCTAATTTTGGAACAGCAACAGACTTTATGAGCATAAAAAATACGATGGTGGTGGTTAGCCGCAATCGCGATATTTTCGGGCTGCATTTGTAACGATTGTAACGATTAAATGAATTGAGGGTAAAATGGTAAACCGATAGCTTAATATATCTTGTGAGCTATCGATTGGTAGATAGATGTTGGGAGTGTTAGTGATGATGATGATGATGATGATGGTTCAGCATTTTCAACGGCCCACGTAATTCTACATATAAGATAACATTATTTCAACCTTGGTATGTATACTGTAGACTCCAAGTCGTTTTTCTTTTATTTTAATGCTCCATTTCTACACGAAGGAATTTACACTAGAATATATATCTTCCATTTGTATAGTGTAATGTCAGAGCTGACTAGTGAGCTCGCGAGCTATGCTCTCAACTGTGTACTCCATTCCATGTACAAAATAATAACATAGGGGAAGGCATTAAATCCATTTCTCAATTTGCCACGTGAGTGTTCCAGTCCAGAGTATCTGCACGTAATGCAATACTTTTGTATCCCTTGTAACTTAACTCCAGGCTCAAGGAGAGAGAATTTCCTTCGTTTACAAAAAGAAACTTTGCTCCATACAAGAAATGTTATATGGAGTATATCTCTGGTCCTGTATAGCATTGCGAGTACTCCTTCGAGAGGGGTCCTTTACCTCAATTTTGGTTTATATCAGCTCACCAGTACCAGTCAGTTCTGACGATGAGTATAATATGAGTCTATAGTATAAAACTTTTGATAGAAAAAACGCGTATTGGACCAATTTCAGGAATTGGTAAAGAAAACATTGACTGAGAGAGTTGTGAACACTTTTTGGAAAGGGTATCTTCTTGATAATATTTTGTGATGTGATGATATGTGAACTCCAACTTAAAATATGACAATATAAATCCTTATCATGTCTTGTTTCCTTTTTATTTCAGCTCCAGAAAATAAAATTTATAAACCTGAGAAGTGTCAAACTTGAAACCAGAAAATACCATCATCAACATACACCACCACCATTATTATTATAGACGTGTCCGAACCCGAACGCAAAATATTATTTATTCTGCCATACAAGTTTCCCGCAGATAAAAAAGAAATACAAGTCAGAAGAAAAAAATCATGGACAGGGGAGTATTAGCACGAGCTCTATACACGAATACTCCAGAGGCAAAAAATGAATTATATTTTCGAAAAGGAGATATCTTAACAGTCATCGAAATTGACTGTGATAATCAGCCGGGATGGTGGCTCTGCTCTCTCCGAGGTCAAAGGGTAGGTTTTTTTTTCTTACTTTATATTTTAAATTTAACATTATAAAATCTATCATATTATTGTAGTTGTGGCGTAGTTAAAATATATAAACTATATGAGAAAATGGGATTTGTTTTTTGAATCGGAATCGGAAGACACGCTCTTGTCAGAGTAACATTGCATTTAGATCCATCAAATCTTTTATTTACATTGTACAAACCACAGAGAGTTTCCTTCAAGCGACACGACACATCCAAATCGTTCAAAAAAAACGTTGTTTTATTATCTCCAGGGCTTGTCTTACTCACTATCATCACTACGTTGTCTGTGTCGTCGTTGTTTGCTTACAATAATAATTACTACAATAATAAAATTATTGGTTTATGTGGCTGTAGGTGTCCATCAAATTGAATTCACTAGTCAGCCCAGAGCATATCCCTATGCCTATACGCTTATATATACATGTAATGAACTGAGGGGAGATTATTGACCAAAGAGTGTGTATTTTTTCCCCTTACTCCTTATCTTGTCTTACATGGTGTCACTATTTATTTCGAGTTTGAAGAGTCTCATTTGACACGTTGATACTTGGAAGCAGAACGTGGTTACAGTCTTAAATAAAGTTGTAATATTTCTTCCGGCATCGACGTGATGGTTCACTGCGCTGTTCTCCTACGGCCTGTGCGTATGGGGTATAGAACAGACTCACGATCATCAGCTTTATTTTTATTTCACTCCTCGAGGACAAAGTGTCCATGTACGTACAGGTATTTTGTTGCAATCAACCACTGAAATCAAATAAAAATAGACTGTACACACACACACTGCCTGCTTCCAAATATAGATAGACTACACATATTTATAGATATGCCGTCAATGTCCACTCTCTTAACAGTTTGCGCCTGCAAATAATTTCGTCGAGATTCGAATTTCCATACCGCATCTTGTCATAAGCTGTAAGTAGAATATCGTCTGTGAAGAACCAAAATGACCCATATCCATTTGTAGCTAGAATCAAAATGAGCTTTGTCATAAAAACAAAATGAGAAAGATGCGGAAAATGTTAATTAAGAGCTTTTGAAAAGTGTGTAATGTTTTATTTACATGTTTTAAAAAAGCGTAAAATGTTCTATTTGCATGTTTTTGAAAAGCGTAAAATGTTCTATTTTTGCATGTTTTTGAAAAGTGCAAAATATTCTAATTTCATGTTTTTGAAAAGATGGAAAATGTTCTATTTACATATTTTTTAAAAGTGCTCAGTATTCTATTTAAATGTTTTCAAGACATGTTTCAATATTTTTGTAGATAGTGGATATTGTTTTTAGCTACAGATGGATATGGGTCATTTTGGTTCTTCACGAACGATATATTATTCATCTGTAATAAAAACAGCAGGGTGTTATAAGTTAATATACAAAACCCTGGATCTTGAGGCCACACGGGAGCTACGGCATGCCCGTACATAGATATTTTCTGGGAGAAGAAACCCCAACACCTTCGCTCGCAGCGGAGTGGAGCAAATCACATTTTGTACCCTGTTGGGGGGAGTCCAACTGTTTAAATAATATTTACAGCTCACATTCTAGTTCATAAGCAATAAAATTTATACACATGTTTTACAAGGCATTCACGCCTTCAAGTATAAGATATTTTCTTCACATGATCGCATGATATAGCAGTAGGACAGTTACCAAATACCACAGAAATTCTTACTGCGGGAAACAGAGCGCATACGGAATACGGAATAGTTTTCTTTTAGTAAACACATAAAAGATATGAAAACAAAAAAAGAAAGAATAGCACTGGTTACGATTTTTTCTCAAAAAATTTTGGTAGGTAGATAAACATAAAATAATTATTTGTTTATTTTCGGCCCTGTATTGCACAGGGAATTTTCTAGAGTTAAACACCGGGACAATTGTTTTCGTTCCTGGCATAATCTTCAGTTTCTGTTTAATGCTTCCGGTATAGTTCAAGGATTATAGGATTCATTGTATTTTGAACTGTACTAATTATTACGGATACGGCGTAGAAGTGTATATAGCTTTGGAAACAAAAACTGAGGAGATGACACGGAGATGAGGGTGAGCAAAAGAAGTGAGTTAGGTTTAACAAAATAAGCTGAAGGAGATTTTCTCTTGTCATGTCGCTGATTTGTAAACAAGGATACAAGGTAAGACGGTATGGACGGTAAGACGGTATCTGTGCATTTTAGATTCATCAATAGTAGTGAGCACGTAGAGAAAGGAAAAAGCATCTTCGTCTGAGTGTGTCTTAACTTGATAGGCAGACCATTCCATAAAAGTCCAGGGAAGACCGTACATAAACAAACAATAGAAATTAGAGGGAATCACCCACCATTTCCTAAATAATTGATCTTGATTGAACATCTTGACATCCTGCGAGTCCACAACATGTACATATATGTGCACGAGTCTTTCTTCAGTCGCTCTCCTCCACTGCATTAAGAGCCGGCAAAAGCATCATGCTTCCAATTCGTAAACACTACTGAGCACTGAGCCATGAGAGTCTCTTGCAGCACGTAGCTCATGTTTATAAAATAATTATATTTAATCCGGGTTTACAAGTAGCTGGTGCACATAATGTGGATTTATACCAAGTGCTCCTCCTCCCCCCTCCCCCGCTCTGCACCCTTCCCCTCTGGATTTTTTACACTCACGAGTCGTAGTCATAGGTATGACGTATTAAATACCAATAGTAGTAGTAATAAAGTTCAAGCAGTGCTCAATGCCTTTAATTTAATAGTTGAGGAAGTTATAAAGATGACGGCATATGTTTCCCCTGTTACTAGGTGGGTAGCTATTTATAATCATAATATGCCTCGTAGCATATACAGAAATACTTATATCAATGAAAAAGCTAAGCGTAATGCAATGTGTTGTGTAGTTTGTTTATGAACAGATACTTAAAAATATTTGTGCTGGAGCAAGCTCAATGGTAGTGACTGACGAAGACACTGCATTAGCACTATTAAAATACACACTTCATATAACTACGAATGTATATTTGTAAAATGTTCCTATAGCGGCCTACGCATGATGTCTTTACACACTCATCGTCAGGTTTTTCTATAATTGACTCGGAACATGTAATAACTGTCATCGTTAAAGGGTATCCTTAAACTTCATTCATGAATCAGTTGTAGTTGTTGAACAAATTAACTGCTTGACACTTGTTCTAGTTCCTTAGTTGGATTCGGCCATATATCTAGAGATGGGTTGATAGGTGCGTTAAAAAATGTTTCACAATGTCCGTTTCTTCATGTAGAAATAGTGTATACCTTTGCATATAGAGATTAAATATATAGTAACTGTAGGAGGCATAGCATAAGATTTCTACTTGTCAGGGCCAGATAATGTGACCAGTGCAGGCAGCCCCCGCTGTCTGAATTTTCAAAAACATAAAAATGGAATATTTTGACTTTTCAAAAATACGTAAAATAAGAATATTTTGACTTTTCAAAAACATGCAAATTAATTTTTTTGTACATTTCAAAAACATGGAAATAAAACATTTTCCACTTTTCTCAAAACATGTAAATATGAACATTGAGTACTTTTCAGAACTAAGTAAATAGAACATTTTAAACTTTTCTCAAAATAGTAAATACAACATTTTGGTTTACCAAAGAAAAAGTTCTAGAATCAAAATGGTATTTGTTTGGAAACTACTGCTGCCTAAAAGCAATCCCTTCGTCCGGCCCTGCTACGTGCATTGTACCTAATCCTTTTTTAGTGTTTTTTATGTGCGGTGCATCATGATAATATGTACCTAGTGCATTGAAATACAGACGCTAGACAACAGACAACGCCTGGTATTATATTATGTACATAGTAGGTATAGGTAGTCTGTATTTTTGTTGTAGCTATGACACGAGACATGATGTCTCGCTTAGAAAATGTATTTTAAGTGACTCTGTAAGTTGCACCCAGCTCCCAAACACACACACACAAACATAATTTATGCATTTTTATAATTTGACTCGTTTTATTTCATTTTTTGACAGGGCATTTGTCCTAGCAATTACTTGGAACTGATTGAAGACAAATATTCCCTTCCACTTCATCCGCCGGGCTTGGTAAGTTGAGATACTAATTTATCTTTTGCTTTTTTCCTTCTTCACTCCTCTCCTGTATTTACATGCTCTCAAATTTTACAGCTAGAGAGAGAGTAGTGGAGAGGATTATTATTTATTATTCTTATCTCCGTGTCCTATCAGCACCAGCACCAGGATTTTTTACACGGGTTAAATATTTGCTTTTTACACGTAGATAGTGTGGAATGTGTCTACTTTTTTTTTTATTTATTTCCTTCGCTGCCCTAAATAGTGTGTTTAAGCAAGACTTAAAATAACGGCTGTATGTATGAAATGGATGCTTACTGTATAGCTCATATCGCAATGATATATGTTTATTAACTAGGATGAATTTGCATTAAGTAGATTGGGGAATGGGACGTCACACACAAGGGAATCAATCGATGCTTGTTTGGATGAGGAGCATTATTGAAAAGTTGAGCTTGTTTTAAAAATAATGTTGAACCGGTGATGGTGGTGGTGGAGTCAGAGGGATGCTAATTAGTATGCTTCCTGTAATTAGTGATCATGTGCGCGTGCTTTCATGGTAATCGTGACTTCAAAATTCCTCTAACAATAATGCTTGTTTTTTCCTCATTTTTTTTGTGCCGTCTGCCTATACATCTACTATAGGGGCCCTGTACCTATATAGCTCCTAACATATACTTACACACTACCGGACCAGCACCAGAGCCGGAGCCGAGTAGTTTAAATATTTTGATGAAATATTTACACGCCTCTAAACGCCTATTGTGAGTGATAAAGGAAACGGTGAACGCCGTTCAGGTGTGAAATCGAATTAAGAATAAATTAGCATAAATACAAATTACTAATGCATATAGTGACTCAGGATTTTTTTTTTCAATTTTCCCTAGTTGATGCGTACCTCCCTGGGTTGGTACCTAGGTGTCCATTTAATTATATAGCTATAGGTAGGCTGACATCCTCAAGAAGAATATTTCATATTGGAATTCTTGGATGAAAGATTGAATTTTAATACATGAGAATGGGACTGTGTGATTGTGTGTAGCGGAGCGATGAGCGGAGGAGTGAGTTTGTTCTGTTTTATAGCTCGTAGTTCGTAGTACAGGATAAGACTTAATATTTACAATATTGTATCAACACCAAGAGGACACGAACGGATTTGAATTTAGCACCTCCTCCTACACTTATCTTGTGTTGTGGGTACCTCCACAATGCTTATGTAGACTCAACGTGACATCCTTAGGCTGACTCAACTTTGCTATGGACTCAGTATTAACTTAGCGTCGTTTGTTTGTTTGTTGTTTGACTTGAACTATAAGTAAGTGAAACGAAGACGGAGGGCTATGGGAGCTTGGAACGAATCATTATATTCAGATCCGAAAGGTGTATGTGTAATGGGGATGCGTGCGGTAGTGGTAATGGTGAGCTGAGCATTATAAGGATTGGGCTGATCCTCTCTGTATGTATTTGGCTTTGGAGGGGTGGGAAAGATCTCTACACTCTACAGAAGGATGTAGAAAATGACTCTGTTAGCTCACCTATCAACTATCAAGGTGCTTCACTCTGATATTGGAAGTGTTTGGTTTTGTAAGTAGATCTGGACCGAATGTTCTTCACTCGTAACTGTAACTGTAACTGATAGGTAGATATGATGCGACAGCGACGCTTCCATCCTGGATTACCCACACACACACACACACACACAGGTTTTCCATGCTGATCAATGATCCCCTTGTGTCACATCACATCACAGATAAGTTAATGATATGGTAAATATTTAATGTCACGCAGGTATATAATTCAGCTCCTGGCTCACATACAGTCTTCCAAACTTCCAACGTCTAACTCGAACTTATTGTTAGGACCTATGCCTTCAGCTATGCGTATTTTGCAGACTCTCTGTAATCTGTCCGTGTAAAAAGTCTTACGACGAAAATAATAGTCCCAAATCCGAGTAAATGTGATCTCAAGGCTAACGTGCCTAGAATTTAATACTCTAATCAAGACCAAGACTGGTCTGCCGTCTGTACTCCGTTTCCGTATATGCCTTCTTGTCGGGCGCACTATGGCTATAATATGGACAGGAGATGGATGTCATTTTGACATCTTTATAAGGTAATTAGGTAATGTGTGGAATGTGCCGGGCTGCGCATATTTTAAATGGGAAAAATATTTCTCATTGCTGAAGCCGAAGAATAAAAAATAATTACGTATCTTTCCTATTGTCCTAATTATTTGTTTTGAGGGAATTACCCTGTTCACATAGGATGTGTCCTGTCTGTACTAGAATTTTATATAATACAAATAGTGCTGTGCTGATAAAAGTTTATCTTCTTGGGCTCTGCCTTAAATTGTTAAATCAGGAGGAACGCATTCATGTGGATGTGGGTTCGACTTCGAGTGTGACTTTACAGATACTTTCACACTTGTGTGAGCAAGCCGCCTATTTCAATTTGATACGTGTAGTGTATTTGATAGGAAGGGCGGTATTTAAGCCGATAAGATGTTTCCCCACTTTATTTGGAGTAGTAAAAATTATTCGTGGGTTCATTTTAATTTTCTTTCCTATTATTTTTATTATATAATTCCTGGAATCAAACAATTATGAAGTTTTACTATTCAAATCGAAATACCATTACTGAATTGAATTTATTTAAATGTATTTTAACTAGCATAGCTGAATTAGGGTTTTCCACACTTGTAATCCAGTTTACAGTCTTATTAGTCATACTAAAGACTCTCTGTTTACACTTCTAGTTTCCTTTTTTGTAACATGTACAATTATACAATTGTCATTGTATGTGTCACTCTGCTGGTGAGACGATGACCTAATAGGGTGTAATAAAATGGAAATTACTCTAATAAAGTCAAATCAGGTTGATGATGGGTATAAAAGCTGAAAACTAGGGAAATTAGAGTTAATAGTTTCACATAAAAAAGGACGACATAAAATCATGAAAAACTCTTTAAATTAAATAACTTACTCATAGGCAGATGCAGCCCTTTACAGTAAGCGAGATAGTTAGAGAGAGTACAAATTTATGCATAGGCTCCACTCCCACATCGATATGAAGCGTGAAAAAATTCTGGTCGTGTACTTGATAATGTTTTTTATGGAGTTTGGAGGTTTTTTAAAAATAAAAGTGAGATAAGGCAATAATAACTACATTATTTATTATTAACAAAAAATACTGAGGAAAGCTCATCTCTATGCGAGTCATTTAACACACTTTCCTAAATGTATGCAAATGTTGAGGAGTGTGATGTGTGAGGGATGATTTAGTGCAAATTCTAATGCATTCTTGATAAAAAACAAATGGTCTCTGGCTTTGGCATTAGCTGTGGCCTGGCTAGCGAAAGATAAGAGAGGAAAAAGGACTGATTTCTATGACCTTTCTGCGCCCTTTTGCAAAATCTTTAATCCATACAAACATCCATATAGGTATACACACTCTATCCACTACTCTAATTAGATGGCTACATCAACATCATCATCATGCCCTGGCGTGCTGGAATAACTAATGAAATGGAGTCTCTATGGTCATTACTTACACACGTTCTACTATATGCTACCTAGGTACATATATTATTGAAATTTTGAAATCCCATCGTGTGTCATTGAGATGCACTCCTTGGTAAACTTTGATGATTTCGGCAGAGAGACAAAGCCAATATTGATTTTTGACTTAATTAAATTTATTTTATACTCAAAAGGTTAAGGTGCTCCGATTCCGATATTTGTATGCATGTAGTACAACCAACTCGTGAATTTCGCCATGCGAAGAGACTCACTGCATCTCCTCGTTATTTGTTTTAGTTTCGACAATTATTAAACTTCCTTGGAGCTTTTTTTTTCTTCTTGTTTTTCTTACAAAATGTTTTACCCCTGGCCTGGTGATGATCGCCTTTCAGAAAAAAGTTTCCAAACAGCTGTCACATTATTCGCACTATACCATGTACAACTTTTGTAATTTGTGAGTACCTAGTTAGTTTTCTCTTGCTCTCCCCGCTCCCCTACCTCGCTATCGCTGTGGTCAGTGACTGACGACGATGAGTTTAGAATAAAGAATTTGTTGCAGTTTCATAAGTTACCTACGCGGAGGTGGGCTACATGATGACGATGACTCAGGACATGGGATAAGTCAGATTTAGAATTTAGAATGGGACGAACTGCTCGTGAGCAAATAAACTGTCAAACTTTCCAGACAGACTTTTGACTTTTGAGCTTCTTCTCAATCTCAAAACTCAATTTGCTCAGGGGTGGAAATCCGTGCGTAGGCATCCGTATTCTCACAATGAATTCTCCTTAGTCTCGTAGTAGTAGTACAAGGATATTGAGAATATATCCGTACCGTAGTCTGTAGGATATACGAGGACAGGGCTCAAAAGTTCACACGCGCAGACTTTAGAACAAAGATGATTTAATACAGCATGACAGTGTGTATACTTACTCTCTGCATATTTAAGAGGAGCATCACAGTCATAGTTATGAGGGTAGTATGTGAGGAGATTGTGAAAAGCCAATGGTCCTCATAGAGCAGACAGACAGAATGAGAATGGTATTTGAGAACCGTAATAATAACTTGTTCACTTGAATCACTTGCCTGTTCCTCTTTTCATGGCGTGATGGGCAAGTGAGCCATGAGCTATGAGCCAGAGTTGACTTTCCATTAGTGGACACATGCACAAAGTATAAAGTAGCATCCGTGGGCATGGCTAATACATATTTTGTTTTACTGCAACGTGTGGCTCGTGGAGTAGATTCTCCAACAACGTCAGTAGTCATTATAAGAAGCATTTCAACGTTTAAAAAAGTAAGCCCTTTGTTTAGCATGGAGAGTATGTATTTTATATGTATTCTAAACGGCCTATCCTTCAAACAGCCGGGATTTTAGTAGTGCTATATCTCCATAAGGATTTTTGTAGTGCTATAGGGTTAACCCAAGGGTCATGCAGGTGCATAGGATTAAGACGGCTATCCTTAATACAGGCAGTATTTTGGTGAAGGGGCTTAACCTAACCCTCTTCGATGCGGACGGCAAGCACCCCCATGGCGCACCCTTTCCAAGAACCCTACCCTTTCTTAAGACGCCTATCCTTCATACAGGGGTATCTTATTTAATGCTCCCGATTTTTAGAGTGTTAATTCGTATTACCAGATTTCATGTGCATAAGTGGTATGTAATTTATATTGTAAGGCTGTGTGTGCATCCTTTATACAGGGGATATTTTAGTAATGGGCCTTAACATCATCCTCATGGCGAGCACCCCCATGGCGCACCCTTTCTAATTTTGTCGGTTACCAGCACTGGTAATCTTTCTAATTTCAGCCAAAAACGTTTGTACTTAAGACATTTTTCTTGTCTCAACATGACTCTCTATCTCCATCACGTGTTTCTATATAGCTGTTTATATCAAGCACACATTTCCATGTCTTTTCAACTTCTTATATGAACAGAAGCTGTGTAATCCAATGTAACTATTCACGAATTAATCCGTTTTATCACACGTTATCCAATTAATCAGTTTTCTTATCAAATTTATCAGTTTTTTCTGTAATTAATCAGTTTTCTTACCAATTTATCAGTTTTTTCACCAAATAATCAGTATTCTTATCAAAATATCAGTTTTTTACAAGTTTTACCTTAATTAATCAGTTTTTCTTCAAATATTCGGTTTTTTCCAAGTTTTACCTCAATTAATCAGTTTTTCACCAAATAATCAGTTTTTTCCAAGTTTTCAACCACCAAACGTTTACACTTAAGACATTTTTCCTGTCTCAACAAGAATTTTATCATGACTCTATATACCGATCACGTGCTTCTATGTATCAAGCACACATTTCCATGTCTTTTCAACTTCTTATACGAACAAAAGCTATGTATTACATTGTAACTATACATGAAATAGCCTGAAGGTAAATTCTGGGCAAAATGCCAGAATGCCAAAATGGCAAAATGCCAAAATGCCAGAATGCCATAATGCCAGAATGCCATAATGCCAACAAATTTCTCACATCTCATATTTTTTTTTACTTAAACTTTATCTTTTTACTTATAATAATATCAGTACACTCACTAAGAAATAAATCAATTCTACAATCAATGTCGGTAAAATGGCAGAGTAGTTAGAGTTTCATGTTATTTTTCAGATCAAGCAGTCAAATCAGGTAAGTACATAATAAAACATGGCGTTTTCCCACTATATAAAGTGGTTTTTTGCTCTTGAAAACTATCATTCACATTCCAATTTTCTTCAAAGCTTCACACGTATCAAGGTATTAAAATTTTTAGTCTCTGATTTACATTTCAACGTGTATTTTACTTTCTGATTTACAATTCAACGTTTATTTTACTCATATATAAAATGTTGAACCACACAACGAATACAATAAACAACCAAATCTCTAAACTCGGTGAGTCAAGACTATGTGTTTTACTTTAAGTTCTTTTCAAATTAATTAATACCATTTTTATGGTCTGTTACACAACGATAAAATTTAATTTGTTTTTTCAATAGAGTCTTACAATACATTCAATCAATCTACAATTTACAAAGCTAGTAACTCAAGTACAACTCCATCTAATTCACCATCTCAAGAACAACTTTTACAGACTCCTGATTACATTCATACAATAAATACAATTCTTACTCAACATCAAACACGGATAATTGATCTCTTCGAATCATTTTTCAGAAGATATGAAGATCAAGTACTCACATCTGATCACAAGTCATTGTTTATCCAAGATTTTTTGTCTCAACATACTCAAAATATTGAAGAAATAACATCAATAATTACAAATGTAGTAGAAACTCGAGTAGATTCTAATATTCAAAATCAATTTGATAGCGATGTAAACTTTATTTTATCTTACAAACCTACTAATACTTTTGTTAATGAATTTGAAAGTTACATTTCATTGATGCTTGAATCAAATATTAAATATACAGATAAAAATAATATACCCTTAAATTCAAAAGATCACAGTAACCTCTCTGGGGAGATAAAAGAACTCGATGTTGAATCACCTTTTACAAGTGCTAAAGATATTCATAAAATCAAGGATTCAATCGCCAAGTATAATAATTCACCCTTAATCGTTGTAAATGACACACACACAACTTGTACTATAAAGGTGATAAACGTACTTCACAAGGTAAAACGATTTCTAAGACACAGAAGAAATATATTATTCCAAACGAACAAAAACACCCAAACTCTAAAAAGACTAATAATGCTAAGATCAATACAAATGTAAAATCAACTTTGAGAAAATACCTACAAAATAAATTAAACTCAAACTGAGTATGTGTATGTTTTCTTTGAAAATAAAATGAATGTAAATTACACTTACCAAGACAAGTCTACACACCCCACATATGTATTTCTCATTATCACAAATATATTTGTATAAAACTCCAAACAGAATTTTAAAGTTCATAACATGATATTTATTTACTACATTTCATATTGTAAGTCTAATCACGAAATTATACTAATCCTTATACCATTTCAAGTACAAGATACCTTTTTTTTGTTAATCCTTCTACCTGAAAATAATACCCTACTGAATGTAAAAGGCTTAGCTTCCTCCATAGTTGTCTCAGTACACTTTAATACCCAAGCACCTTTCTAATTTTCGTTTTCGTTTTCGTGGAAACGACCTCCCGCTGATTGTTAAAAGGGTCAAATTCTTCCAGTATGCTTAAATGTTGAAGTTTAGGTGCATTTCTAAACATATCTACTTTGAACCATCCATCTGATGATAATAAAGACTTTACAACAAATGATGAATATAAAAACTTAATACTTCTTCTGACATCACATATTAAAAATCAAACTACAATCACATGTTCTTATATAGCAAGATATATCAAGTACTCATTTTCATATACATCAGTAACACCATAGTAACTTCTAAATTCAACTACTCATTACTTTAAAATACATATGTATGTTAATACATATGTATTTTAATGTTTTCATAAACGAGGTCATCTCAAGATAAACTGTCCAAAATGTCAAAATTCTAAAATGAAGAATGCCATAATGCCATAATGCCAAAACGCCATTATATAAGAATGCCATAATACCAAAATGCCATAATGGAAGAATGCCATAATGCCAAAATGCCAACACATGGGACCTTTATCGCTCATATAATATCAATTAATTTGTCAATTGTAGTATTCTTAAACTTTTGTTTCTTTGTAATCAAATATTTTTCTCTTGTTTTTTATTTATTGTTATGTTTTTTTACTTCGATTGCATCTTCTAGATGTCGTTTTGTGTTCTCCCCGTTCAGTATTCTTTAACATACATATTTTCGTCTTATGACTTTTGTTTTTTGTACGTACTGTTTTGTTTTGTACTTTGTCATTTTTCTATCGTCTTTTTACTCATACACTCACCTCAGTTGGAGTTTTGTGTTTTCACGTTCCGTATTCCTCAACATACAAATAATCGTGATTTAACTTTTGTTTCTTTGTAACTGAATATTTTTCTTTTGTTTTTATTTTGTAATCTTTTTTCCATTCTGTATTTTATCTCTGAGTGATGGTTTGTCTTTTTACATTCCGTATTCTTCAGCATACAAATAATCGTGATTTAACTTTTGTTTGTTTTTCCTTGATTACTTTCGTCTTGTTTAATTTCTTAATCTGTTTTTTTCATTCAATATTTTACTTCTGAATGCTTTTTGTCTTTTCACTTCACATCATATCAAAAATTATAAATCTCAATTACACACAGTCACGTCTCAAACACACACTGGCACGTCTAAAACTTCTAAATCGTACTTACTACTCTTTATGTCTCAACTTATTAACCCATATCTAAAATCTTATAGCTTACACAACAACTAACATTGTATACATATGAAATACACCTTGTAACGCTGATTTCCAACCACATGGACA